>JAKLLW010000064.1:0-64569 GCA_022814695.1 Neocatenulostroma microsporum
TTGCGCATGATGCGGAAGAGTTTTGTTACAAAGCAGGACTCATGCTTGCCTGGTCTTGGTATCCTCTGCATCTGATACCTCCTAGCGGAGTGTTCCGCTATCGCCGTCACGCTCTCTCTCACGGCCGCAGTACGCGGAGTCCATCCCTCGAAGGTGCGGTTGCTCGCTTGAAGCTCTGCGACAAGTCAGTCATCCAGCCTGCAGACGCACATTGCCATCGCTGTCGGGTGATCGCGGCATATCGTCGGAATGTGCATCCCCAATCGCTACGCCGGCTCTCCATGGCCATAGGCATGCCCTCGGACTGGTGTACGTACCGCATCACACTCCTCCCAGGCCCTTCCCGCACCAAAGCCCAATCCAGTCAACACTGGCCATGCTCTCCGCTTGAACAGGAGTACCGAGAAGATGACACCGAAAGACGCGCCGAGTGTGCTTCGTATGAGGAGGGTGCTGAGGCAGTGGTCCCACTGTCGCCTTTCGTTAGCTCCCATGCGCTCCAGGCCAGATGTCAACCACATCCACATCCATGTCTCCTGTATCTTGTAATAGTGTATGCGTAGAGCCTCCCATGCTATCGTACCTTCTCGTTCAACAATGCCTCGCTCATGGGTCTGCCCGGGCGAGTTGGAGGTGGCACAACGGCGCCGGTGGAGGTAGAGTCGGCCATGGTGTATTATGGAGTTCCCAGCAACTGTCTGTCTGAGGGTGGTTGGTCTGCTTTGCGTGCGTTTGTGCTTGTTGATGCTCCCAATCGCAAAGAAACGGAGAGCTCGAGCTTGTTCCTGGCTGCGCCGCTGCGGGAGTGGCCGCCCACTAGCGCTAACGGAGCAAAAAGTTCGCGACCTTTGAAGACGCGGCTGCGATGCTACAAGATGAAAGAGTGAAGAGTCTGCGACTCGGAGCTCAGGACAGCATCATCATGGCACCATCTGGATCTGCGAAGAAGGCGCCGACATCACTGGAGCGCCTTAAAGCTCTCGACTCGCTTCCGAACCTTCAATCGCAGTTCAAGGAAGCGCAGCAGCTATGCACCCACAGTGCCCGGGCTGATATGATACTGAAATGGCTTCTGGAAAAGCTCAAGAAGTCAGCTGAGGCGCGCCAGACCGCTGAATCATGGGATCTCCTTACTGCAACATTACGGCTTCTTCAGCCCGAGAGGCTCGCCACACTGCTAGCATCTTGCGACTTACTACAGATGATGCAGGACGCTCTCCCAGGCCCAGAGAAAGGAGAAGCCGTGATCCTGGCTATCTCGACTTGCTTCGGCGTGTTGCTACAGCTATCGAACAGCGCTAAAGGTGCTGCAATCAAGGCGCTGCTGAGTGTGGATGCTGAGAAGGCAGCAATCTTTACGGGTACCTGGATTGCCAATGCCGAACCACAAGACACTCTCAACTCGCAATACGTACGCAGTCAGGCGCTTCTCGAGCCCGCGATATGCACCTGGAACTTGCGCAAGCATCGGACGGACGAAAACGAATTATTTACCAGCCACTGCTTGGTAGCTGTTGCGTCTCTGTTCACGCGCTTTCAGCCTATTCCCGACTCCAACGCGCATAAGCGCAAGCGAAGTGAAGAACACGACGCAACAGGCGCGAGCGACACGCGATGGTGTGAGTCAATGGTGGCCAAGCACATCTTCCTCCCGGCTCGAACGACTTTCTTCGCCAGGAAAGAGGAGCAGCGACAGACGTTAAAGAAGCAAAACACAGTCGCTGCAGCTCCCAGTCTTCCAGAGCGACTCGAGCCGGCCAAGGTTGCGGTACAAGAGAAGCGACTGCACCCCGACGCTTTGGCTTGGCTGCTGGACGTAGCATTGCGCTGCGTCCCAGCAGCCACACCAAGGCAGCGTCTGAAGGAGAAGCCGTGGGTCGAGGCGCTCTTTGCTGCTCTACTTGACTGCTTAGCGGTGGTGGATGGAGGACCATCCCAATATCTTGAAAAGATGCTCAATGTCGTCGGCAAACAAGCCTCGTTGTCGACTAAGACGCTATCCAAGCTAGTGACATCGTATGGCGAAATCGACAGAGCGATAGAAGGAGCCACCGCTAATTGGCCGCTACTGGTGGAGATCATTGCATTGGACGCCAACGTCTTCGTAGACGAAAATATGGCAACCAAGCTGTTGCGAGCCATCACGCCTGAGAATGTCAAAGATCGGCGGGATTCTACATACTCGGATCGCGACGTTTTAATAGCGCATCAGCATTGGAAGCTCCGCATACTCCTCCCAGTGATGCGCGCATTCGCGCGAAACCGCAACCTGAAAGCGTTCATCGATCTTTGGCACCAGGAGCTTATACGGCAGTCAGATCACAGCTGGAAAACTGTCTTCTTCGAGATCGATGAAGACGTGGGACCGCTTGTGGAAGATTCGCTCACTAAAGACGAGATACTTGAGCTAGTTCGACACTTTCGCAAATCTCTCAGGGGCCCTGATGCTTCCGAGTCTCAGGTACTAGCAAGCGTCACTGTTTTGCACGCATTGTTATCTGGCGTTCGCGGCGCCGAGCTTGTGGATGCTCTGCATCATGAATGCGAGGGTTTACTTGACGAGCTTCTCAGCCTCAACTTGCAGTCCGCAGAGTTTCGGCATCTCTGGAATCTCATACGCCTGGCTTTTGAGTTGTGGTTTCCATTGTGGGCTGCGGACGGTAAGAATCGACAGACTATCATTGATCGGGTACCACGCATCCTAAAATCCCATGCCGTGCAAACGGCCAAATCACGAATACAGGAAGCTGCCCGAAGTAATGGCGGAGAGGGACGTGATGCGAGTGCAGCCATGTGTTGCCTTGCCAGTATTGCCTACACACTGCGGCCTTACGATGAGCATGACAAGATTGGGTCGCTGCTTGAAGTAGTAGTCCTTAACACACCGCCATCAGATACCGGCGCGCTGCTTCAGCATTCGGTATTGAGCGCTGCTAGTCTAGACAGCCGATCTGGTCTCATCAAGAAGCTCTGTCAAGCCGCCTCGGAGGAGGTTCCTGAAAACGGTAACAATGCGCCGCTGGAAGGCCTTCGCGCGGTAGTGGCATCCGCTGTCCGAGCCTCGAACGACGAAGTGGTACACGAAATAGTCGACTCGGCGGTCTTGACCGTTGATCAGCGAAAGGACCATGGTGCCACTGCCGCCGCAATGCTCCAGGTCATATGCGACATACCTGTCCAAGCGCTCTCCGCTAAGAGACAGGCTGTTCTGGACGCCCTTACGACACTCTCGCACGACGTCACAAGCGGAGTGGAACTTCTGCAACGGCAACTTGCAACTTTGTGTCATCTGCTGGAACAGCCTTGTCCAGACGCCGCCATATCAAAGGACCCGGAAGTGCTTTGGCAGCTAGCGTCGAGTCCGTGCTGGTCCACTGTCCGGAATGCGGATAGTCCGTGCTTCGCGCTCCTGGAACGACTTGTCGACTTAGTGATGGGCCATCTTCTGCACGCTCAAGGCCGAGAAAGCTCTCGCATTGCACTCGCGGCGTTCGGAAAGAAGGTTACTGATCACATCATGGTGCACAACAGATGTCACCATGTCATACGAAACCTGCCACTTCTGAGCGCTGTCAAAGTAATATTGGAAAGAGTATGCAAGGATGCGAAGCCAGCGGTCATGAGCGCTTATTTCGAAAAAGCCACGCTCGACGTGTACAACCTATGCTTGATCCGCGAAGCATCCAGTCTAGCAAAGCTTGTCGCCGATGAATCAAACGCAGCGAAAGAGGCTGCGCTTGTCTTGGTGGTGGATGCCCTTCTTCATATGCCTCGGAACGTCGGAGATGATGCAGGCTTCAACCCAGATCAGTACAAGGCAGCGCTGGCTGACCTGGTGCGCGAGATACAGTCTGAAGGCCGCTTCGCGCATGTGCTCAGCGGCACTGCAGACGACGCCGCGAGCGATGCACTGAAGATCATTCTTGTAAAAAATGTACAATGTATCTGTGAGTGGGAGCTTGCAAGCGGCGGTGAACTAGTGTGGATAACAGACCTTGCTGTTCGCCTCCTTGAGCGATGTATACCACCTCGAGAATATGCAGCTGTGACATCGGCATTTGGGAAGGCATGCCGGGGCGCTATGAGTCAAGCCAGATTGGAAGCGCTCAGCGTCCTTCTTCCGGAGAGCACGGCGCCTTCCGGATCTTCGCTGGTGCTTCTTCGCGAGCTCATCTCGTCATTGAGCAAGGAAGACTTCGCTATGGAGGACGCCGCATCGCCAGAAAAGCCGTACCCGGTGATGCAGAGTCTGCTCCACACCGCCGCCAGTGGTGAAACACTAACACTCCGCCGACGGGCTTGTGACTGCGTCCTGGTCATACTGAGAGAGAAGCCTTTTATGGTCAACCAGCATGTGATCGAGAAGACATTTGAGACTTTGCGTTACCTCGCACAGCAAATATCCAAGAAATCCCGGGCGATCTTTCTGGACACCTGCGGTATCTTTACTATCCTTCTGCAACAGTACCGGTCCCGCCTGCGAGATCGCCTGCACCTGGTTGTACCGGTCCTGCAAGCTTTCATATCTTGCGCTTTCAACACGACTAAAGGTACCGAATCAGTGAAGAAACCATTTACCGTACGCCATGCGAAGGCGCTTGCTCGGATCCTTCAACTCCTCTGCAGCCCACCTCAGCTGCGCGGCAAGTCAAGGACCTCGGATCTTGTGGATGAAGCGCGCAAGATGCAAGCTCATGTCGGCCAGTACGTCCAATACGTGCTGCACTACTACTGCACACAAGTCTTGAGTGGCACTCTTGGCGAGGGTGTCCGGGAGGCACTCATGCCAGGGTTGTGGGCAATGATCGAGGCAGTGGAAGTCAACGATGCGGATGGCGTCAAAGTGCTAAGCTCAGCAATGAACAACAGCGAGAGGGCTGTCTTGAGGGGTGTATACGAGGACTATACAACGTTTGGGAAGTGGCAAGGCGGTTGAAATGCGTTGTGAGCGCCAGTCGGGCTGGCGACAAACTAATCTTGAGTCCGCTCCCGGTACGCAGCGACTCGCTTCTCTACCTCAAACTTCAAGATCTTCGATGTAGCATTCAGGGGGAAACTTTCCAAGCCAAGCTCATGGAGGGTAGCGATACCTCCAAGCGCATATTCCTTCCCGAAACTATCGAGCACGTGTGATCTTATCTCGTCGTGTGTCTTATCACTGCTCTCTTCGAGCACCACGAACGGCTCTTGTCCCAGCTCTGGATGCGAAGCGGCGACGACGCACGTTTCAATACCGGTGAACGCTCCGATACTGCTCTCCAGCGCAACAGGTGTGATGGAGAATCCGCCTCGTTTGATGATGTCCTTGATCCGACCTGTTATGAAGATTACGTCGTCCTTATCTATTACACCAAGGTCGCCAGTGCGGATCCAATTCCTGCCTTCGTCGTCTACAAAGAAGGACTGCGGGTTCATATACTCCAAGTAGTGCTTGATGACAGAGTCGGCATAGAAACACAACTCTCCCGCCTCGCCTCGCTTGGTAACAAGGTGGGTGCTGCTCTCTACTATGCGTGCACGCACGCCTGCGGCCACCACACCTATCGGGCAGATGTTACCGAAGTATGGAATCTTGTCGAGAGGCCTGTCGAAGAATGGCCATTCCACGACTCCTCCGATCTCAGTCATACCATGACCGCAGGAAACCCGGCAACGGCTGAAAGCTTTGCAAGCTTTGACGAAGATGTCTTCCGTGATGATATCTCCGCCTACCATGACCGCGCCCAGCGAACTAAGTTTGCGTAAGGAGAATGTTGGGTCTGCAACGAGGACGTGCAGCATGACGGGAATGAGGAACAGCGTGGTCACATGGTGCTGCTCGATGGCATCAAGCGTACCGGGCACATTGAAGCCGCCTGTCGTCGCCGGCGGCGGTATGACGACGGTTCCTCCAGCTTTCCAGGCAGCCATGCCGAGGGTGGGTGCGATGACCCGGTAGTTCGGCGTGGACATCAGGAAGCGGGCAGGCTTGCCACCGACGTCCTTCATGTCGCACGGGTTGGCCTCTAATACGTGGGACATGGCGGCCACATCCCGAGGACAGCCTTTCGGCTTGCCTGATGAGGTGCCGGAGGTGAAGAGAACGAAGGCCCAGCGGTCTGGATCGTCATGATGAGCAGCCTCCAACATTTCGGCATGGTCGATGCGATGCTGATCACCATCTGCTGCAAGCTGTGGCAATGTCTTCCAGTCACTGGTTACTAGGCTACTGAAGCAGATGTTGAGCCTGGGTTGTTGGATGTCTGTCGACTTCGTAGCTTGATCCACCGCATCCGCACCACGGGCGTCGACTACCAGCACCACGGCCGGCCTCAGCGTCCGCAAATAGTTCTCCAGCTCCGCTCTTCTCGCAATACCCAATGCATTAGGATCCAAGTTTGCCAGTGTCACCTTCAGCATTGCTGCAGCCCATAGCAACATTGGATACTCGACACCATTAGGCATGAACGTCATCACCATTGCTCCACTCTGCATGCCGTGTGCGGCCAGGCCAGCAGCTACCCATGTGGCTGCTTGGTGTAGCTGTGTGAATGTCCAGGAGAGACATTCAGCCACTTCCCGCCCCTTGCTTGGTTCGACCAGCTCAGACAGATGATTAGGCGGTTGATGCATGACCACAATGGCTTCTGCCACAGGATTGGTGTTCAGTCCTTCCTCGAGATGGGAGTACAATGATGGTCGGACCGTGCATGGGCCGCCGTTTACCTCGCTGAGCTCGCCGTCCGGCTCCATCTTAACTGAGCAACGAGTACAGTGGGTTGTATGCGAAGGCCGCCAGGAACTTCAAGATGCTCTGGTGCTTGACTAGACTCTTTGATATGTACCAATCTACTCGGTATGAGTTTCCGCTCTCAAAGGTCGTCCGAGTACAGAGCAACCGTCAGCATGGTCGCTGACATGCATCCCGCATTGTTAAGTATAAGGCCTGCGAGGCGACACACATCAAACTAAAGACTCACATTCAATGTGTTTCGTAAACGTCACTCTTGAGGATATCTCCTACCCCGCAAGGTGGTTGAAACGTTAGGTCGCCATGCAGGACGAACAGAACAAATATGTGCCCACTACGACTATGTTTTGTACTGATCTAGGACTGATCAAACAATCCGGAGTATACTGGCAGACATAACCCAATTGGAGGACTCGCGAAGGAATCTTCTTGGCAAGCATGGACAAGAGACCAACGAGCTTCGGGCTTGCGCCTCGGGAGTGCGAGTAACGTAGGCCATACTGATGAGCGTCAGTCAGTACGGTACTCAGATCCAGTATACATCTAGGACCGTGGCCTTAGGCAACCTCACTGAAGCAACGTCAACACCAAACCTTGCGGGTCGCACATTCGACAGGATGAAGGAGAATGTTGCAGTTTCAGCAATGCCAGCGTTAGAGTACCCGAGCAGGTTTGCCCGACTGCCATGGTCACCAGTACCTCGCTGCCGTATGCGTCCTACAGCTTCATGAACTTTCGCATGTTGGAGATCTTTCCTGCAGTTTCGACACTCCCGGGAGGAAGCCATCCCACGTTCGGCAAGTGAGCTTCTTCATCAGCGACCATGTGAGGCATCACAAGGCAGACCTGCCGTGACAATCGGCTGGTTGCTGCCATCCGCCCTCCAGCTCCACGTGCCTTCCTCCTGTACACCGCTACTGCATTGCAACACTCATGACAAGAAGCAATCGCGCCCGTTAGAGCAGCGAACCCCTCCAACGGGCCTCGGTCACACCAAGCAGGCAAGGACGACTGCTCCTACCTTGCCGGTTGTGTTTATAGCACCTGTCCACTTTCTCGCTTCGTCTTCTCCCATATGCTTCTCACAGATCAGATACCCGCACACTCGAACTTCACACATCAGCCCGGATATCATCATAGCAGCACTCCCAGTACTCAACAGTCATCACCCATCACGAGATTTCAAACATGCAGCCCAAGATGAATGCATCGTGTCCTCAGCTACCGCCACTGAACCTGGTGGACCCACGCATGCAGTCATGTGCGCGACTGGCACTGTCGCACTCAGACTACAGCATGCCGCAACCACCCCAGCGTGCTCTACTACCTCGAGCGCTCGAACCAGAGTCACTGGAGCGCGGCTCTACGACGTCATCGGTCCCGCCCTTGACACTGGAGCCTTCTCTCAGGACGACTTCCGACGACCTTGAGTACGGTTTGGACGGGAACAATGACGACAAAGCAATGTGGAGGAACGGCCTATGCAGTTGTATCTTTCATTGCTGCTCAGGTACCTGGGTCAGTATTCAGCGAGCTCCTTGGTCAGTCCCGGGATCGTACTGACTCTATCAGTGGGCCGGTGCGTGTTGTGGTTGCTTCCTCCACGGTCGCATAGATCAGAGGCTTGAGAAATACCCTGAGATGGACAGAGACAAGCTGTCTTCTTGCAACAGTGGATGCTTGTTGTGGTGAGCAACGCACCAAATCCTCCACAACATGCCAACTTGCTTAACCATCGAATAGGTACCTCGCTGGTTACTTCTTCCTCCGTGAGTGGCCTTCTGCATCGATGTCCGAGTCAATACTGACAACACCGCTGCAGACTGGCTCGTGTCGTGCTTCACGCGCCAAGAGCTACGCAAGAAGTTCGACATCGAGGGCAACGGATGCAAGGATTGCTGTGCCACTTTCTGGTGCCTTCCCTGTGTCCTTATTCAAATGGATTACGAACTCAAAGACCGTGCTGCAACGGCAAACAATCTGGTCTAGAATGCCGGATATGTTCCTCATCAACAGACCATGGTCTATCAGCCTCAGACCACCGGCGTGACGCAACCTTCCTCTCAGCCAGCCAGTCCTGAGATTCAGTCGCCACCGCCGGCTGCGACAACCAACTGAGCGGCTCAGGATAGGGGTCGTCGGGTTGCACACGAAACATGAATGACGCAGTCATACCTATGCGTGACGGGCGTTCATTTCGACAGGAATGGTTTCATGGTTCATGCGGGTTGACATGATCATTGGAGTTATCACCTAAGTTGTGGAGGCGGTGGCGGCCATGAGTGCCACGTTGATGTTACATTCTTCACGTATGCTCGGATACTTATGTACGACTTGGCACACGGTGTCTCTCATAGGCAATGAAGTGCATCTTCACGTCTTCGGCAAGGCACTCTTTCCAAGCGCTCCTCGCCAACCGGTCACACTCCACGGCTTGCGAGCCCATACGGCCATGCTCTCGCTCTTGCTGATGTCGTTACCTTTGCCATCGTTGTGTGCTAAGTCGTCCCGACACTTGTAGACTCCGTCGATGTCTGCTTGCCTGGACACCCTGCTGTGTCACTTACCTAGTCCGACCATCAGAGCCCAGAGGCTACGCGTAGATCCAGATGAAGCTTGCCTCCTGGCTTACAATCACTTCCTTCTCTGCTTAAGATGTATGACTATATGACAGACTACAACTGGAAGACTGCATTGCGCCGCGGAAGTAATGCAATTGATTGCATGCTTTGGGCACTTAAGCTGGCCCGTAGCTACTCATATCGTGAGGTTCATCCAAGGTGAACCGTCATATGCATGTCATAAACTTTTGTGCATCGCTTTCTGCAAATGCTTACGGCTTGACAGTCGCCAAGTGGCTTCTGACTGGCACGTTCTCCTTCCGCCCTGGTTGCGGAAAGCCCTCCACCTTCACCCCCTTCCTGAATAGCAAGCAATGCGAGCTGCCACCGAAATGGAACATGCCGGTCTCCTCGCCCTTCTCGACATGCTGACCTTCCTTCGCAGTGATCTCGCACGTGCTGACTTCATCCATACCAATGCCGATCAACGCCATCAAACCGATTGCCGGGTTGTCCGCCTCCATAAAGATGATGGCACGAGTGGCAACGTGAGACAGGTAGCCCTGGCCGACACTGATACCACCGGCATCGATCTCCTGTACGCCTGGCTCACCGAGACCCTCGAGCAGCGGCTCTGAGAAGTAAGTGCCATCTGCGACGTAGCACTTCTTGATCGTGCCGCTGACAGGCGCGTGCCAGCGGTGGTATGATAGAGCGGACAAGAACGCTTGATAGACTGTGCCACCGCCGAAGTTCTCGGCCAGCTCGTCGTGGGCGAGCATGTCGCGGATGGAGTATGGCTGGCCCTTGATCCAGAAGTGGTCACGGAGCTTCACGTCGTGCTGGACGGCAAAGACTTTGCTCTCGCAGCAGTTGGCGATCACGTTGTCGTCGTCTGGGGAGGCAATTGGGCGGACCTCTGGCTTGAATTTGCGCTATAGATGGCATCAGCTTTTGTCGGACGTTACGAGTGCGATCAAACATACAGTGAAGAAGTGATCCCATGACTTGTACCCGTAGTGCTTCGCGCTTGGGTCGGGGACCTCGAAGAAGTCCGCAAACTCGTAGTTCGTACCCCCCGAAGCCGCGTTGGCCACCTCCATCATGTCTTTCTTGCCGTGCGGACTGAACCACCCCTGGTTGTGCTCACCGAGCACCTCTGCAGACTTCGGGGACATCAGGAACTTGCCCCATTCGTTCAGGATTTTCTTCAGATGGGCGTTGACTTCGGGGTCCAAGAACGCAGCATAGCCGCTAGGCGTACCCATTGGGTAGTCGAAGATGGCGCACATCGGGACACCGACCATGCCAACGTTGGCAGCAGCGTCAGTCCAGTGCGGAGCAGTGGTGAAGGTGTGGTTCAGAATCTCCAGCATGTGGTGGTAGTCACGGATCTGCTTGTGGCCTGTCGGATCCTTGTCGTAGGGATGCTTCATTGGCACCTCCTGGAACATCGAGTTGAAGTACATGTAGATCCTGGGGTTCTTCTCGATGAACTGCTTGAAGTCTTGAAGCACGGGCGCCAGGTCCTTCGGGTTCTTCTGGGCTTGGTCGATCTGCCTGCCTAGCCATTCTTTCTGAATGCGGTGGTCTGCTGGAAGCCAACCACCGGGGCGTTTGCTGTGGTGCTCCTTGGGGATTTCATGCTCGTCGCCGTGTTGGAGAACCATTGCTGCGGTATGACTTCGTGATTTGGTGGTCAAAAGGTAACTGGGATTGGAGTTGGTATTGGAATAGTTGGAGGTGATCAGCAGTGAGGAATGTCAGTGAACAAGCAATGCCAAGTATACCATGCAGGAACAAGCGTTTTTTTACGTTCGTCATGATGGAGTAGCTTTCTACCCCTCGTACGTCACAGACGCACGCAGAGACTCATCTAGAGCGTGCATCCGCTCGTGCCGCAAACACGTTTCATTTGTCACAGATCCCCGTGCGTGTGGACAGCAAAGCAGGCTCCTCGATGGGAAGGAAACGCAGAAAAAACGCAATGCTTTGGGTCCGCCATGTGTCAGGACCCAGTTGTGCCGAAAGAGGAAGTTGAAAGCAGCACAGGCCGGGCGCACAGACGCGCTACCCCTTGACAGCGACGACACCGCTGCCATGGCCATCCGGAAGTACAGTATCTTTATGTGAAGGGTGTAGATGAAGCAAATGACAGATGAGGGAACACATGGCTGTACTTGACTATCGACCCCAGCATAAACAACGAGCTGATCGTCTCCCCCCTTGACACCCATACCCAAACCGGAATAAGAGTACCTCCTGCCGGTCCAAGAGG
This sequence comes from Neocatenulostroma microsporum, assembly GCA_022814695.1. NCBI lineage: Eukaryota > Fungi > Ascomycota > Dothideomycetes > Mycosphaerellales > Teratosphaeriaceae > Neocatenulostroma > Neocatenulostroma microsporum. The sequence goes on from JAKLLW010000064.1 coordinate 11,570, forward strand.
ACGTGGACACGGTGTCCCACTGGTCCATTGATGCGCAGGACTGGGTCTCATGGCATGGTCTGCGGCTGCTCGAGGCCAGAGTGTTTCCGAGATCAGATTTTCCAAGGCTCGAAAAGATACTATGCCATCTGGTGTCACTTGCAGCAGTCAAGTATTCCAGGCCGATAGGCCCGTATACGTGACGACTCAGAGGCCGCCGTGGAGAATTCATGGTGCAAAGCTCAAATACAATTCCAGCGTGGTGCCACTGCAGGCACAGCATAGCTTCCGCTTATGTGGCCTCGGAGACGCCGGTAAAGCCTCAGTGGCTGATACAACAATAGTCAAGGAGCTTCAACGAGGTGAAGTAGGGCAGAGCTCTCGATGGTCATCGCCGTCGCGTGCACCGTCCACGTTCGGAACCTGTAAGCCTGCTGCTGCCGACTTCTCGGGATTGCCTCGCGCCGGCAGCTCAAGCTGTTCTATCGATATTCCCGTCGGATTCGCTCTCATCTATGCACGAGCGTCGGCGCTACTATCTTCCTCCCCATGGGGCTCCAGAGTTCGTCAGTCAGACTCCGTCAGCAAAGATGATGCGGGGTATGGGATCGCCCTCGGTAGCCATGGGGAATAGCAGGCATCTCTGCCAGGTACAGAGAGCTCTCGTCTGCGTTGGACGGGAATAAAGTTCACGGAGATCGTTATCCTTCACACGTGGGTGAGCGTGGCTTGAAACGCTGCGCAAAGCTTGACGAAGTAGAGATTCCATTGGATACTACTGTGCATGTGCATGGCATGTGTATCAGTGAGGCTCCGTTGTCCAAGTCCAGCAGCAGCCGGTCTTATATACATACTGCTGCTCCCGCTCCGTGGACCAGTGCACTCTCCCCCCAAGCTTTCTTCTTTTGCCAGCCCCTTTGTCGCCAGACAAGATGACTTCCGTTGATGGAGAAGGTAGAGTGCTGCATCGCCAGAAGCTCAATGCCTACACTTTCTTCGTGCTTTGTGCGCTGGGCTTAGGCTCTATCAGTTATGGCTACAACGCTTCGATCATAGGAACAACTCTTGGTAATATATGGGCTCAGAAGAATCGAGCAGAGCCGCATAGTTGACCACTCATAGGGCAACCTTCTTTCATCAAGTACATGGAGCTCGATACAAGGCCCGACGGCACGGATCTCGAAAGCACAACGAACGGCCTCTTCCAAGCCGGCGGTGTCATCGGCACATTGATGCTGCCTACAGTCGCAGATAAGTGGGGTCGAAGATGGGGATGCGCAGTGGTAGGTCTGAGGTCGAAGACAGCCGCTTTACAGACTGACAATGTACCAGTCGTGCATCCTGTTAGTAGTCTCCGGCGCCATCATGACCGCCTCAACAAACATCGGCATGTTCATAGCCTTCCGCTTCTTCGCCGGCGCCGGCTCCTTCATGATCCTCGCCGCCGTCCCAATCCTCATGAACGAAATAGTCCCCGTCAGCATTCGCGGCGCCCTACTCGACATGCACGGGGTTCTTCTCGTCCTTGGTTACACGATTCAAGGCTGGGTAGGCTTCGGCTTCTACTTCTGGGATGGCGGGTCAGACACCTGGCGTCCGCCCATGGCTCTGACCATGGTCTGGCCTCTGCTTCTACTGATCGCCTTGCCCTTCCTCCCCGAAAGTCCCCGGTGGCTGTGCATGAAAGGCCGAGACGCAGAAGCGGAGCGCATCCTCATCCGCCTCCACTCCGGCGACAACGACCTAGACCACACAGTAGCCAGCGCAGAATTCTACCAGATCCGCAAGCAAATCGCCATCGACCGCACACTAGGCAACAGCTGGATGCATATCATCCGCAAACCCTCCTATCGCCGTCGCGCACTCCTCGCCATAGGCACTTGCGGTATCGTTCAATGCTCAGGCGTGCTGGTCATCAACAACTATGGCCCAACGTTGTACAAGAATCTTGGCTTCAGCCCAGTAAAGCAGCTGTTATATCCTGCCGCGTGGCTGACGTTCGCCGTCGGCCTCAACATCATCGGCATGTTCTTGATCGACCGGTTTCCGAGACCGAAGTACATGGCATTTGGTGTTCTGGGCTGTATGGCTACGCTCATTGTTGAAGCGGCGCTTGTGGCAACATACATCGACTCTACGAACTCGGCTGCATTGCAGGCTTGCGTAGCAATGTTCTTCGTCTTCCAAGTCTTCTACGGATGTTGCTTGGATGGAACGCAGTTCTCATACCTTGGAGAGGTGTTTCCGACGCATATCCGTGCCAAAGGTAGGTCATCCTCTCAACTGCGGTATGGCTTGTCCACGAGCTGACGTTAGTTTGCAGGTATTTGCCTTGGTGTCTCAATGATCAGCCTCATGAACATTGTTTGGCTTCAAAGTGCTCCCGTTGCCTTCCTCACAGTCGGCTGGAAGTTCTAGTGAGCATATTACTCCCAGTTTACGGCTAGCGATCAACACTGACCTTGGACAGCCTCGCCCTGATCATTCCAGGCAGCATAGGCGGCGTCCTGATGTGGATCTTCTTCCCAGACACAAAGGGTGTACCTCTCGAGGAAGTCGCGGTACGAAACTATTAGCTATCCCTCGAATCTGAGGCATGCGCTGACTGTTATACCCAATTGCTTGCAGGCCATCTTCGGCGATGCAGACGAAGTTGCGGTCTATGAGAGAGAACTCGATTTCGACCCTACTACGCATGCTATCGTGGACAGGCACAAGGGTGAAAAGACTGCGGAGGTTGAGCATGCTGAAGCGGAGAAAGCTGAAGTGTGAGCAGAGAGCATTCAGACCTACGTTATCATCGGCCTCAATGCTAGCCTCCCCATTTGGAGCGAGAGCCAGCGAAAGATCATTGTAGCTTTTGCGCACACCTCTTCTCCCTCATTCACACTACGACCTGCTAAGCTTGTGTCGCTTGCTGTTCGGTCCCATATCTCCGCTTGTCACGAAATCCTATCCAGCGTCACACTAGCTGCAAAGTGCGTGTAGTGAAAAGGCACGAGGAGCCAACAGACGGAAGGCCCATATGATCCAATCCGAACTTCGGGATAGCCGAGCCAAGCTGTTGGTGATGATGAAAACGCTCCTAGAGGACCGAGCCAAAGCTCTTCGTTGCGATGTCGACATGACGACTAGGCGTTTGACCGGGACCTCTTGAAGTCCGTCCACAACTTGTGGCGTTCCAGATTGTTTATCTGATCTCCACCAGCGTAGTACTTGTACGTGGCTGGACATTGCTTGATGAGTTCGGTCTTAGGGATCATCGGAAAGTCGAGTGCCTGACAACAGTCGCGCAGCAAGTCGAGGTACTCCATCGGGCAGACGAGATTGTCAGCCAAGCGCGTGAGACCGGGGCGGAAGCTTTCGCCCTTGTCATCGTAGCATATCTCCGCCATATCGGCCTCTGTGACGATGTTAGCAGCCTGTTCATTGCGAGAACGTTGAGTACGTACTGGAGTAGTGCTGTCTAACCCACGCTAGGAAGACTGCTTGTCTGCGAATCCAAGGACGAAGCGATAGGAAGTTGAGGAATATGTACAGCGGTGATTTGGCGCCTGGTGGAACGAAGAGCTTCGCCAGCCTCGATACCCTCGCCAGGAAGTTTGTTGTCAGCGTGTTGCGCTTTCTGCATCTCAGCTGCGAGTACAAAAGAGGATATGCTGAAGTGTATCCACCGGGAAATTGTGGCGGAAACTCCGCAGCCTTATACGCCACTTGACGCTCGTGCAGGCCTGTGCGGTGTTTGTCCGCCGGTACCTTCAACGTTGGGAACAAGTCGAATAGCCCCTTGGCGACGAGTTTGTCGATGGGGACCGCGCGGAGACCCTGGTCCGTATACTTCACAACGCCGTGCGTGAGGTATTCTTGCGTAAATTGGCGTGGCGACATGTCCTTCCCATACATTCCTCCCCAGCCTCTCCACTGCGGTACTTTGAAGGTCTCGTACAGATCGAGAGCGCGGTAAAAAGATGCTGGCATACCCGAAGTATCCGTCGCTTTGCCGGGTATGATGAACATCAAGTAGACGCCCTTCTGGCCTCTGTCCCATCGACCTAGCCCATGCTCCGAGAGAAAGAGCATGTCTATTGACCAAGAGAGGAGTTCGTCACCTTTCAGATCCCTCCAGGCCTCATGGTTGGCGATCATATAGATGAGCTCGCCTTGACTCAGACCATACATGCTCTCGTGGCAAGCGTAGCCCGGGTTCACATCCGCAGCTGGCTGGAAGGTTGTGGCTGAAGAACGACCACTTGTTGCCCATGCCATCTTGCCTGTACCGGGACCGTCCTTCAAGGACCACACCCTACCGAGGAAGGCTGGTGCCGAGTCGAGTGAGTCTTCGAGGCGGTTGACCTGGGCGTCTGTTGCAGGTTCGGAGAAGTCCCTCTCCAGAGTCCGAAGGCTCGTGCGGTAATCATCACCAATTGCGAGCGTCATCCTTCGTTCTTTGACCAGATTGTGCACCGGGTCTTCTTTCGTCGGAGGCCGGAACTGCGTCAGATCCTGCCGTCTTGCCTTCTTGTGCTCCTCTTCCCGTTCTTTCTTCGTCATGGCGCGCACCTTTTGCTTCTTCTTCCTCGCCGGCACGAGGTCCTTCGTCGGCTCATCCGGCTTCCTCCCGTCCAAGTGCGGCAGCGGCTCTACCTTTTGGCGCTTGGTGCCACTCTGGGTGCGCGGGAGCGAATCCGCGTCGCCTGCTGCTCGCTTGCGTCTCTTTTCTGGGTCGACAAAGCGCCCGATGCTCTTGTAGGCGTCCATCGTGCTGTTGAAGGAGATGGCTGTATCGAGGTTGCGGCGCTGCGTACGTCTTACAGACGTAGTAAAGGATGAGAGGAAATATGAGGAAGCTTATATACCTCGCCGTCTGACCGTTTGAGACTAGTGACGTCAACAGAGTCGTTTGTTGAAGTGAGTGAAGTGCAGTGCCAATAAGTGAAGCCAAGAAAGCTGTTCAGCAGAGTTGCGGACTTATAGCCACGGTATGATTCTCACCAAAGTCGCGTTATGTCCCCCTGAATGCCCACTGAAGCGGCGCCTGTCGGACTCACTTTTGCACCAGTGAGCTGTATCGGTTTTGTCGAGAGGCTTCCTTGATCATGAGCGCTTGATCAGAGCGCCACCGTGAAAAGTGCGTCCCATACTGCAAACTGCTTCATATTACTGTACAAAGCTGCGTGCGGCCTATGCATGCTACGACAGCTTCACACCACTAAGCTCCTCACAAATCTCCAGATACTTATCCTGCTTCCCCTTATCCAACGCGCCCTTATGCGGACCCTTCGGTCCACCAACCCCAAGATACTCCCCCGACTTCTCACCACTAATCTTCCTTTCCCCAGTAGCAAAATCCGCAATCGCCTTCGCCGGCGCATCCAAACTACCAGGAGCGCTCATCCCACCAAGCTTCGTCTGCACCCACCCGGGATCCAAACTACAGCTCTGAACCTCCGGCCAGCGGTGGGACACAGCATTAGCTAGCATGACATTATGAAGTTTCGTATCGTTGTAAGCCTGCGACGGAGACCATCGGCGCTTCGACCATGTGACGTCTTCGAGGCTGTCGTCGCCACCTTGATGCAAGCCTGAGGATACGTAGAGGAGGCGTTTAGGCTTGTCCATTGAGGCGGTCAGGATGTAAGGAGCCAGACTATTGACGGCGAAGGTCGAAGCGAAGCCATCTGCCGTCTTCGTGTCTGGTTGGGAGAGACCGAGGCCAGCGTTGTGGACTACGGTGTCCCATGGGCCGGCTTGGTTGGCTCTCTCTGCTAGGGCTTTGGAGCCGGCGATGGTGGTCAGGTCGCCGACGAGTACGCCTTCTGCTTTGGGAACTGTTTTGTGGGCTTGGGCTGCCCGTTCATCGTTGCGAGCGTGAAGGGTGACTTTGTGGCCTTGGTCGGCGAGGACTTTGGCGGCGGCTTGGCCAATGCCGTCGCTGGAACCTGTGATGAAGATGCGGGCCATGTTCATGGTATCCCTTATTCTGTTATGTCGTTGATAGTTCCTGTGATGCAGCAGTAGTCGTACTTATGTGCCTACCTTGGGGAAGAAAGAGCTCATGATGTAATCGCAAGGGTAAGTGGCGGACATTACGCTCCATTACGACCGTGATATCCGGTGCTTCACTTCGTCTTCTACGGACATCACGGCCGTTGGCATGATTACCACTTCCATGCTCACCGTGGTGCCTACCGTCTAGGGTTTCTGCTCTGACGATGGGATGGTCAATTGGTCACCACCCTTTCACATGCCAAGCACGATCTCGTTCTGAAACACCCAGCCCCGCCTCCATGTTTCGTGGCGGTGCCATGCGCGATCGTCAGGAACGCGCAATCTTGCTGCGCACACTCGATGAGCCTCCTTCAGATCTCTTCTCTTCCATGACTTGATTTTGGTATCGTTGCCGTCGCATACGAGCACAGAACAGGCTGCCAATTTCTGAGATATCGTACGCCCGCTGATTCGAAATCGCATTCACTCGAAAGCCAAACTCTATCCAGTCGCCTACAGCCTTGCGCGAAGAAGGAGAACAACAGAGCAATTGGCGACATCGGCTTCCAGGAGAACAGCATGGCGACATTACTATGGCAGCGTGACGTCTCTACGGATCTCGATAACGTGAAGAACACCTACTCATCATGGGATAGCTGCATGAGCGAGGCATATTGGTACCATCCCCTCTCCCCAGCCAACACCACGAACTTTCTAACAGTACAATAGCAAATGGCCAGCAATAGTAGGCATAATAGTCGGCTCCCTCATACTCCTCTCCCTCATCTGGTGTTGTGCCCGCTGCCTCTGCTGTGGAGCAGAGTGCTGTTGCGGCTGCTTCGCCTGCTGTAACGCTTGCTGTCCCTCTCCGCGCGGGAATCGACGACGAAAGGACAACGATGGGTACTATCAACCACCTCCTCCACCACCCCAACCGATATACCAGCAACCATACCAGCAACCGCCACCAATGTATGCTAGTGGGGGCGGGTATCGAGGAGGAGGGTACGGAAACCAGCCCGCGACGACTGCGTCGTTCGATGCATCTGGGAACCATGGTGCAGCGGCGAAGTATAACGAGGATGCACTCCCCGCGATGCCTAGCTGGGATAACGCAGCGAGCAGGCATGTCGAAGACGAGCCTGAGGACGTTGAGATGGAGAAACTGAATCAATCATACAACGCGCAGCAGCAGTCGCTGTTACCTAAAGCCCACGACGACACCAGATACTACGGCCACCAACTGCAAGATGCTCCAGCGACTGGAGACATGGGTGGCATGCACGCTGGGGGACCATATCACCAGTACGATCAGCATCAGCAGTTCATGGGGTCGCCCACATCGACAGCACGGAATTCAGCGTATCCGCCCACATACCACACGGACTATACGTCTCCGACGTCAACGGTGTATGAGTCATCGAGACAGCAATGGGGTGGCAACTCGGGCTATACGCCTAGCTTGCCGCCGAGCTACCACACCGGTGCTACAAGCCCACCGCCGCGGAATCCTGGGATTGGGAGGAAGCCTGTGCAAGGCTCATGGCGGGAGGTCTGAATTCTTCCAGTTGGTTTGGCGTTTCAGGATGGCCTTGGCACAGGAAAGGTCTTGCATAGCGATGGCGTTCGAAGCGAGAGATACCCGCCTACAGCTTGGCCAAGCAATCAGTACGTATGACTTGAGCAATTTGACATTTCGTCCGTTGCCTCCTTGTCAGTCGCCTCTTCAATACGTTCACTGTGCAAAGAATGAAGCGTCACATGCAAAACCGGGAGGCAAACGGAAAATTGAGCGCTCCGCGTGACCGACTGCTGCATTCACACGCACACGTCCGTACAGACTTTCCACCCAAGCGTACATAAAGCTCTTCTTCAACACCACTTTGCTACGCAGTCTCATCATCCCCGAACCCTCAACAATCCACTACTCCGCCATGGCGCCCATCACCACGATCTCGTTGCTTTCCGTTCTACTACTCATCATCGGCACTTCCTCTTCCCTTATTGATGACTGGTACCCCTACGAATTCGATGACACGAGTTACGCTGCCCTCGCCGACGCGACCTTTCCATCGTTCCGCGATCTCCCAGAGGTCGTTGCCCTCACCGAAGCTTGGCGCCCGTGCCATGGATTGTACGACAAGGCGGTAGAGTGCATCCGACCGGTCCAGGAGCTCTTTGACTCTGATGAGTACGATGACGAAGACTTACCATTTACGGTCGCTGCGCTCAAGTCTTGCTGCGATAGAGCTGCGAATTCTGCGCCTGTGCTTGGCGGGGAGTCCCAGGGTTCTGAAGGAACTGAGAAGGCAGCGACGGCCGACACGCTTCACTCAGAAGACGAGCACTCGGATGAAGATCTCGATGATGTCTTGACGGAGATGCTCAGTATGTACGGCGAGGTCATCGACCGCTTCGACACGCTCGAGGACCACTTCGCTGCGCATCGCGACCCAGGCATACAGGCGCGTGAGCCGGTCTTCCGCCACGGCGGGTTCGGGATCACTATCGTATTCGATGGAGTGCTGGATGAGGAAGGCAATGCAGAGCTCAACAAGATGAAGCATCTGTTCGAGCGGCTTAGCAAGACACCATCGACATCCCCTAGCGAGACCACGGAAGAGATCAGAATGTTCAACGCCATCTTCGAGGGAGCTTTGCAGGAGCGCGCATGTCAGCAGCAGGTCGACGGCCTCCGCGAGAGGTGGGAAGCCACAATTGCCCGTATCCGCCGCATCGCGCGCGAGATCGGTGCAGAGCATGGCGTCGCGGATGTCAACAGCCGAGAGCAGTCGGAGCCGGCGATCGAGATGCTAAGGTTGAGCTTCTGGACTGCGACCCGCTATCGGGATGCGTTGATGGACTCCACTCCGCCGACTATGAGTGGCGTACAATGTATCCGCGGCAGTGGCCGACCAATTCACCGACCAGCTGGAGAAGATCGAAAAGCTACGTCTCAAGAGAGATGTGGAAGACCGCGCGTCTCAGAAGCAAGTCGACCATCTTCGCATCAATTACTGGGAGACCATCGTCGCTCGTATTCGGATCGTCGCACGCGAGATCGGCGCAGAGCATGGCGTGGCGGATATTAACAGCTCAGAGCAGTCGGAGCCGGCGATCGAGATGATGAGGCTGATGTTCTGGGCTGCGAACCGTTATCGAAATGCGTTGATGCATTCCGTGCGGCTGACTATGGATGAGTACAATCACTCCATCACGGTGGCCGAGCAATACCTGGAGCAGCTGGACAAGATCGAAAAGTTGCGTCTGGTCCAGGCAGCGGGCAAGGCAAAGGATGCACCGACGGCGCAGCCTTCAGATCAGGCTGCCAATGCCGCCCTCGCTACTCAAGTCGCCGAATTGGTCAAAGCGAATGTCCGCGATGTCCTGAAAGACATGAGACTCCATGAGCTCCACACTTCCGAAGTTTCCAAGAGCAAGCGTGCAGACGAGCAGACCGAACCCCAGCCGAGTACCCCAAGGTCTCGCCACGACCGAGTACTCAACCTCAGTAACCGTTGCGATGCCTTACTCGACCGCCTCCCAAAACAACTTGCCAAACCGACAGAGAAGGCCCCAGGGAGCCTCAGAGGTGCACTCATTCATCTATGCATTGAGCTAGATTACGCGAAATCGGGCCTTGCTGAGAGGGAGGATATAGATATGCTGATCGGAATTTGGAACGGCCAGATCATGGGGTTCGAGGCGCGGGTAGGTGCTTGAAGGTAAAATGGAGGAGAGCACATAGATGATCCAAGGGAGATGGCGGGGCGCGCCAGCGACCCCAGAGAAAGATGCGCAGCGCGATGTTGAGTACGTGTTAAGGAAACCATAGCGACTGAGCCGTAAGCGTATACTTCACGTATTTGCCACACATCTCCAGTGATACATCGGTCATGTAGCCTCGCCCGTTGCGCGCCAGCAGCATACGCAAACGCAAGTCCCCTTCCAACATGAGACCTCGCTGCACCCTCGACTACAAGTGACATAGCTCATACAAGGTAATGTAAGCAAGCAATGAGACTTCCCTCCCACTCATACGTATAGTATAGAAAGCGAAGTCAATTTAAACCAGCCTCGACGTGTGTCATTCTTCTCGGAACAGATGATGAGGGCCTCACTTCCGCTATGGTGCAGAAAAGCAAGCGGGTGGGCGTGACAATGACGTTCCTTGTAACATGAACAAGATCGAAGACTCACCTTGGTATCGGTATTCACACGGTTGGGCTTTGGGATGCTGTGACAGTATCAAGCAAAAGAGCAGCTTGGTGGTTCTGCGATGGTTGGTTGTTGTGATGTAGTAAATTCGTGTGCAAAAAGTCGTGGGTAAGCCAAGAGAACGCCAAGAAACGCCTGATCCATGCTGATATCCCAAGACCCCTCGTTCGTGGCGTACTGTTCCCAATGGTTGCCCATACTGTACACATACGCCGGCATAATAGTACGTGTCGTCCTAGACGGTCAAAATTAAGCGACCATCCACCTATCACACCCGTTAGCAACTCTCCACAATTCTCCAATGATGGCAATACATACCACGCACCACCCAATATCCCAACCAACACCACCGCCGTAAGTATACCAGCACCGGCTTTGTCGCCGGTAGTGATTTGCCCAGTCGGCGCACCAGGGCTGACGTCGCCACCCGTACCAGCGCTCGGGTCACCTTTACTGATACCACCAGTGTTATTACTAAGAGGCCCATCCACCTGATCAATGAGCAATCCCTGAATAACCTCGAGGGCACTCATCTGCTGTCCCACTCCGTAAGTGCCATCCCAAGCCCCTGTCGTCCACTTCGTGCCGCATGTGACGCCGTCTGTCCCGCCCGAGCAAGAAGCTGCAGCAGCTTTGGCGGAGGTTTGGAGTAAGTCGGTTACGAGCGGTTCGACAAAGGGCGCTACTTTAATGGAAGCAGCCATCCAGCGAGAGAGGTAGGCTTTGAAAGATAGTTGGTCCGTGTCACAGTTGTTGGAAGCTTCGCAGGCGACTTCCAGCATGATACTGTTCTGGAAGAAGACGGAGGCGCCGCTGATGATACCGCGGACGCGTTCCTCCCACTTGGCTTGGGTTGTGCCGTTGGTCTATCAAACGGATCAGTCAGCGGGTCCGTGCTGGTACGGTGAGCATGGTGTTGGTTGGGTAGGGAGAAACATACCTGATTCCACATGACAGACGACCCCAACAAAAACACACCGGCATTATAACTCCACTGAATGTGATTCAGCTGACTGCAGTTCAGATCATCATTCGTGCCGTCGAAAATCGAATACTTGGGCGAAATTAACCCGACCGACTCGGTCCAATCGTACATCCGGTCCGCCCAGTCAAAGTACGTCTGGTTGTGCGTATAGGAACCCAGCCTCGCCGCCAAGTTGAAAAAGCATCCTTCCGAGATACTGTTTTTATAGTTGTACCTAGGAGCGACGGGTGTAAGGGTCAGCGAATGTCTCGACATGTCTCGGGCCCTTGCTAGATGCCCCAGAGAGCCTCCAAAGGGTCCACCCATCAAATACTTACCCAGTGTTGAATGTGAAAATCTGCCACTTCAGGCCACCTCCGCATGAGGTGTTATCCCAGCGGAGTGCTTGAGAGTTGAAGACGGCTTGGGCAAGGGCGAGCCATTGGGGCTGATTGGAGGGCGGGTTGGGGAACTTCTGTTCGGCGGCGGACATGGCGGTCATGCCCCAGAAGCCTTGGTCGTCGTTGCCCAAGGATTTGGTTTGGTTGGGTGGCATAAAGTTGTCATCCGGGCCGGTTTGGAAGAGGATGGCATCGGAGGTGAGGTCCTAGAGGGCGGAGCGTGTGTTAGTATGCGAATATATATATTATATATACTGCCATTACAAGCGGTGTGGGAGATGCGACGTACGTTGTAAGTCGTGTCGCCCGTGTAGTACCAGTAGTCGATCAGACTGCCGAACATGGCTCCTGCCTCCCACCAGTAGTAAGGCTCTGGAAGCAGACCTGGGATGCCACCAGTCTCGTTGCCGTTGTAGTACTGCAACATTCCAGCCGCGATCGTTGACGCTGCCGACTTGATTGAGGCATCGCTCGTGATGTCCAACTGGATCGCCGTCGCTGAGGAAAGCAGCGCGCCAAAGAGCGCCGACCGCCCGACCCTCATCTTGGCACCGATCTTCTGACCGTCACCTCACCAGCTCCCTTTCTCTTGAATGACTGACTGATGTACCCAATGCTGTTGCTATTGCGCCCGTTGGTATCCCTGTTCCGGAAGTTCGCGCGATCCCAAGATCTCGGTCGAAGTCGCCGAGGTGGCGGAGGGCTCGCAATGCTTTGGGGTTCCTGGTCTCGTAGTCGTCGTCGTCGTCGCCTGATCAGCGGGTATAGTATGAAGCGAGTGGTATCGTGGTCTCAGTCAAAGGAGTGTCGCTGGCCACGAAACAAAGTTACGCGCAATTGGATCTTGGCAGCTGCTTCGTGTCGCTGACGCTGTTGACCGGCAACCACAACCGCAGCGCCGCGGATCAGGGTCTCGTGCATAAATACGGGGGTGGCTCGTGCAGATCCGAGAATAGGGCACCACCTCAGTACATCCTACCAGCACCTGTTGCCACTCTCCTGACTCCCACTACTGCATAACACTGCACATAAACACCATATGAGCTCGAAGTCCTAGATCTTGATGCGCACGCAGGGGAGTAACACACGATGGAGCGCCAGCTTCCCGCCCAGGCCAGGGTATGAGTGTACGAACGGCCGAAACAATGCCTGTCAAAACCCAGACAGCGATGCTACATCAAGCGCCTTGAGGCTCTTCATACGCTGATACTATCTGAGGCCTGCTGGGCCCATAACAATTGCACCATGGGATGTCCGCGCATCGTACGAAACGCACATCTCCGCAAGTGCAGTGCACAAACTACCCCTTTGCTATGCAACCCACTTCCTTCTCGTGACCATAAAAGTCTTCATACACAGCTGACCTCCGTAGTCTCGCCTTTCTGTTGAAACTTGTTGGAGCGCGGCGCTGTCGCAGCACATTGTCAAGTGCTCACGACGCTTTCTCCATCATCCGAACCCACACCCACAAGATACTCTCGACGTCGTACGCACTCAACCTGCCCGTCTCGAGATGGCCGATGATGCGGAAAGCGGCGGTACATGTCATGGACAGTAGCCTCAATTCGATCTCCTTCTTCTCGCGCAACGTTGGATCCCGCCAATCGACACCGCGGCGGCTCGCCGACGTATCACAGCCCTCCAGCACCTTCCCAGCTCTGGCCATAGGCTGTATCGTCGCGGCACTCGTTGGCTGCCAAACCACGACCTCATCCGAGAACCGTGCAGGACACAGACCCGCCATCTCCATCCCAAGAGGACTGTCCGGAGGTATCTTACCATCCTTCGTACCATTGCGGGCGTGGAATTGCAAGAGTGAATGCTCTTCCATCTCGGTCATCACCGCCATCAACTCATCATATTTTCTCTCCGATCCCATGACCTGCTCATGCACCTGATCAAAAGCGGCCATGATCTGGTCATCCGCGTCCGTGCCGTTCGAAGGCTGCTCGTTCAGCATGCCGACGTAAGCTAGCAGATTGTGGCTCTCGTCGTTTGCTGCTTTGGCTGCATCGAGGACTTCGTAGTCGCGGCCTGTCGTCGGTAAGTCTTCAGCGCCGTCCATTGGACAGATCGGCGGTGGCAGCCCGGCAGGATTCGATTTCGGCGCCATTGGGGGGCTGGGGATGGCGGTGGCGGTGGAGCTCATGAAGGTTTGCGTAGTAGGAGCCAGATGGGATGATGCCTGATACGGAGCGATGAAGCGGCGCGATTGGCTACTGACTGCTCCTGTTGCGCTCGCAGTGAGTGCATTCGGGTTGGCCTTGGTAGCTGTGGTATCGGAGCAGCAGACGGAGATCCATGACGCGGCTATAAGGAGGATGAGGAAGGCGAGCGGTGGAGCCATGCTTGTAATCGCAGCTTCGGGGAGCGATGGAGGTCCGTGGTTTGAGGGAGTTGTGCACTGCGATAGAGGCGAAAGGAACGCGGTGATGAGAGTGGTGCGGCATATGAGGAGATCGGAAGTGGGGAGCGGGAGCGGGAGCGGGTGTGAGTGAATACAAACTGCGTCAATTGACCACCCTCACGAATAATGGATCATGATGCAGCGAGAGGGTGGCTCGGTAAAATACTTCATTGAAGTTCAACAGCAGTGTTGCATTCGCTATATGCCATCCTCGACGATGAAGAGAGAACTGCATGGACATATCGAGCGACCCAGGTGCACAATACTCAAAGGCCAACCAACACTGGTGTACAGCCTGACGCCCAGACGCTACAGCTTGGCCTACGTCACAAGCTCACGAAACTTTTGCCTCTCGATACACCTCAACATGCAACAACAATCAAGCAGCATACCGAGTATGGAAAGGCTTTGCATCGGTAAAGCGAATCCATACCGCTTCGGAAATGCTGCCCAGAACACGTGATGGGATGGAAGGCACCATACCTGTCTTCCCAGTAGCTCGCATCGAGAAAGAAGTATGCCGCTCCAGCAACCTTCCTGCCATTGATCGCACGCTTACTGACCTGCACAGGTACTAGATGACTTCTTCCGAACAGCAAACGCAGCCACTCTTGCCTGCGAGTATCCTGACCCTCAAGGATCCTTCATGCACACCGAAGACCCATCCGCTATACGTCCAAATACACAGGCCCCAGTGGACAATGCCTTACTACAAACCTGGCCATTCCTCGACCGCAGCGCGGAAGACATCCTCAATTTCGCCATCGACCGATTGAATGGCTCCGACTTCAGCCCTACAAATCTCATCATACTGGACGATCGAACAAACAGAGACTCGACTTGCCTTCTTTTTACGTTGGAAACGATCACCGAAGATAACGAACTCAAGGAAGATGTAGGGCCGAATGATTATCGGAGTCAGCGATCGGACTTCGAGTCCGCTATCGTCAGTCTGATGACGATTGAAATGGCTTGTGGTGATGAGAGTCAGCTTGATACGGATTATCCTGGTGCTGATGATGTGTTGAGGATCTCTGTGAGGGATGAACCATATCGCAAAGAAGAGGTGCAACGGCAACTGCTAGTAAAGTCACAGACCGCCAAAGGCTGATGCAGAGTTGCTCGGTCGCCTCCGTTCCCTGAGCTTGTAGCAGTCTTACATGCTTCCTGTATTGCTCCCTGGACCCAGATGATTCAAGGACGATCGAGAGGTTGAGAGAGCGCCCCCTCTACAGCCCTGCAGCATCCTTATACTCCTATACGACCCGCTGTTTCATCTTTGGGAGCCTGTGAGTCCGGAGATGTCGGTGCTGCCAGTATGGTGCAAGCGGTATGTCGTAGCTTTGGGACTGTATGTGTAGCGACTTCTGTATGATGCCGAGACTCATGAGTGTCGCACGCCTTCTTGTTGGTGCACAGAGTTGCATAAGTTTATGCCAGGATTTGTGCCTGTTTCCGCAAAAGCACGTACCTTCCGCAAGTGCGTCTCTCTCTTCACGTAATATCTCTCCAGTCTACCATCATATGTACCTGTCTACACAGCATATCGCTGTCGGCGCCGTCGCAAGGTCGAGCTGCTGGATGATGTCCTGTACTAATGGCGATGGCGGTGGCGCAGTGCAGATGCTATCCAGCCCCCATGCACAAGAGAACTTCATGAGCTTCCTGCAGAACGCAGGTCGCTGCGCTCTGAGCCTTGCTACAATCACAAGGTGAGGGCTCGTATACTGACGCTTCTCACGTCTCCGTCCTTCTTATGGACCACCTATGATTTCCTGTCTGGCGACTGAACAATGTCAGAAGCACCGCGCATGACCGCATTGGCGAGAAGGACCGGACGCACACTCATGTACGAGCCGCTCGATCTATCACGGCACGAGACCCGGTTTCTGAGGCTGAAAGGCTACACAAAAGATGGCGAACTTGACTATGGTCTGGTGAAAGAGTCACTCGTCGATCCTCCCGAATACCGTGCGCTTTCGTATACCTGGGATGGGCCCAAGAAGCAGTCGACGATTGTCGTAAACGGCACTCGCATCAGTGTCACAAAGTCACTGGCGCGTGCACTGCTTCGTCTGTCTCGCTACAAGGACTGCCTGTTGTGGGCCGATCAAATTTGCATCAACCAGGAAGACAAGGCGGAGAAAGGCCAGCAGATTCAGCAGATGGGTACTATCTATGCCAATGCATACATGGTCCACGTATGGCTTGGCTCAGCAGGTGGAGACTCTGATCGAGCTATGGATGCTATCAAGGAAGCGCACCGGCTTTCTACGCTGAAACCAAAGCAGGCCATTGAGCTATCTAAGGAAGAAAAAGCTGCAGTTAATTCACTCATCACCCGACCCTACTTCTCTCGAGTCTGGATTATCCAAGAACTGGCCAAGCCGGACTGGAGAACCATCATGTGTGGCGAGAAGCAAGCACCATGGACTGGCTTGGAAATGGTGTTGGATCAGATGCGTGGTAACCTACGCGACACGCCGCATGTGGTGATGGACTCGCTAGCTACCTTTCGTAAAAGCGAGCGTGAGGGGAGGCTAGCGGTCCCTCGCATGTTGCTCATGCATGCTCTACTGGACAGTCGCCGAGCGCAAGCTAGCGAAGTGAGAGACAAGATCTACGCACTCTTGTCCCTCACTCGTGATGGTAGTGAGGTCGTTCCTACACCTCACTATTTCGGTAGAGATCTAGACCTCCACGTTGGGTTGTCCAGACATTTCGTAGTCAAGCAGGGTCATACCGCTGGCATATTGTTGGCGAACCGAGCGTCTCGATTTGCCGATGGCGAACGAAGTACCCTACCTTGGGAACGGAATAGCCTACCTTCTTGGGTATCGAACTGGGCAAGACTAGCTACTAAGATACCACCCTGGACGGTGGCAGCTCTCAAAACCGAACGTGAGACGCTCAACATCTACCGCAGGTACGACTTCTCGAAGAGCCTTAGTACGATCACCATCCCAGGCAAGATGCTAGAGCGTATAGACCGCTGCGCTGAGGGCAGAGATATTGGAGACCTTAGTCAGTGTACGAATCTGAGCATCTCTGATCTCGACCGTTATGGCATGAAGGTTGCGTGGGGCAAGGGCAAGATCGCCAGCACAGTCTACAAAGATGCTCGAGTCGGTGACCGGATCTGCCGGCTAGAGAATTGTGCTCTTTTCATCGTGCTGCGGCTCGTTGAAGATGGTATCTACGACTATGTTGGCGAAGTATGCCAGCGGATGCAAGCCGCTGTAGACAAGCATTCTGCGAAAGAAATGGAAGTTGGCAGCATAGATCTTGGAAGGGATGATAAGATCACCATAGCATGAGCATGTCGCCCACCTCCAAAGCCTTTGAATAGATGTCTTGCCCTTTGGTAGCTACTCTAGACACGATCATGTGATATCTTTACAGCCCTTTCTGAACTTCAGTATCAAGGCACACAACCAGCGCCAGAGCTCCCATCGAAGCCGACTACCTTCTCGCACCCGCATGAGGTGGCGCACTACAGCTATCATGCTGCACAGCCCTGATCGGCACCTCGCTCGTACTTATCGCTGCAATAGGAAAAAGCATTTGTAGCGCCCAAGCAGTCGTAAGGATCGATATGCCGGGGCAATTGTTGGCAGTGGCTGGGATGCACATCAGCGGCACAGCCTTGCGGAGAGCTGTTGGCTCCGCCGAACCAACCTGTAGGCTGAGACAAACCACTACCCTGACCGTTACAGCCAGATCCGACTTACCCGACAAACTGGTTAGGCAGGAGGTCGGCCTCGCTGCTTGTATGGCTCGCCACTGCTTCTTGTGCCTGAGGCTCAACACTTAATTTCAACCTTCAGTCGGGTTCGCGAGCTGAATCTCGATTGACCAGCCTACTGGTCACGATAGCAAATGAGACGATGCACATAGCAGGAGTTGATCGATGGCCCATCAAAAGTGTCTACAGTCAATCTACGCTGGCGGGGTGTGGGTACCCAACCACAGAGCTAAGACCAGGAAAAACCGCCATGCTAGCGTACTATTATAGTCCGCATGTATGCAATCCAATCCCTCAGGTGTACCAGCTTTGCAATGTTTCTCGGTATTGATGAACGTTGGCTGTGCACTGCCCGCAGTGCTTTGCCGAAACGTGACCGGCACGAGCCATGTATCCTCTCCTCCAGCATTTTGAACCCGAGTGACGTTGATTTATGAGAGAAGATCGCCTTCCCTGGCTGCCGGCAACGGCGAGAATTTCGAAAAGGATCGCGTACTCAAGCACCACCTCCGCCTTGTAGGTTCCACTTTGCAATGAACCACGTCTGGAACGGGACCGTTCGCACTGCCGGGAAGGACTGATTGAGATTCGGCTGTGTGAAGTCGTACCTGCCCTCCGCAGTCGCAAGGAGCGCATGCAGTCTACGCTGGCTGGTCCGGTCTTGTTGGGCCGTGGCCAGCTGTAGTGCGGAGCGCAAAGAGCCTGGGTTATGCCACTGAACGGGATGGAACGCTTGACCTAAGCAGCATTTAGCGATGTGGTCATGTCTTTGAGAGATGGTATTACCTTTGAGACGCTGCACTAGTTGCACAAGATCCTTCACCGCGATGCGTTGGCTGTACATGCGAAGCTCGGGTGGCCATTGCGGCAGATCTAACGCTTTTGTAACAAACTTGCCAACGTCTTGGGCAGCGGTAAGACAGATTGTAACGTTGGGAGCATTGTTCGCATCGTAAGCCGGTACGATGGCGCTCATCTGTCGACAGTTCATGATGTAGTCGCCTTCACCCGCAAGGCCAGGAATACTGCCGCCGATGCGGGACTGCTGGAGTCCGCCAGGCTGAAAGCGTTCGTAGAGGATGCCGCAGACGAAGGTTGTCGTTTGGATGTGTTGAGAGTAGTACGTCAACCATTGCCGAGCAGTCGCCTGACCGCGGTCTAGTGGATCGTTTGCTGGCCGTAACTGTGGCAGACCCTCGAACTCCGCCGGGGCGAAACGTCGAACGCGAACGGCGACAGCAGCCCTGATGAGCTCGAGTTGGTTGGCTCCTGTGACTGTCGAGATGACTGTGTCGATGCCCTTCAGTGCGAATTGCAACGATTGCGAGCTACTGTAGTCGACGACAGTGACCTGGTAGTCGTTGAGAGCGGGTTTCTCCTATAATCATGTTAGCTTGGGGTAACCGCAAAGTACGACAGAGGCAGCGACCGTTGTCTGTGAGACTCACCTCCCTGGAAAGCAGTACTACATGATGGCTCGTATCCTGTTGTATGAAGTGTGCGATGAGGCGTGCTAGGCCGCCTGTACCGGCCACAGCGATTCTCATCATCGACATGTCGGATTCGGACGATCTTGGCTCTTCTTGCCGGCTGTTGGCATGTGAGACATGACCGCGGCCGCCCGCCATTATATCCGAGGAGGTCTATGTGTAACGTAGGTTCACTGCCGCGCTACGGTGCACACGTGGCTCCTGGGTCGCAGTCAAGAATACGCTCTCGACCAGTGTGAAGGGGGCTTCTTTCTGTCTGGTGTTGATGGATGCCTTGCTTCCCGCATGATAGTCTGCAGCGAAGTCGAAGAAGGCAGCAAGAGTGTCGGGATGTCCGCCAACAAGATGGCGGGACTGCCGTCAGATTGGCAAGCTAGGATCTGCCCCAGCTTGTTGGTATGTTGCAGAGCGTGGTTGTATGAAGACTGTACGCACGGGAAGGAGCAAATGCTTCGAGATGTCGAAATAGCAAAAGGGTACCATAGGAGTGGGATGGCTGATCCTCGCTAGCCAATCGTTGTAGTGGGATGGCCTCCGTTGGCGACCGGCAGTACGGCAGCAACGTGCCTAGACAGTCAAGGTGATCTAGCAAGGCTACAGTCAGCCTCTGCCGGCCCGCTGCCTGGGTCTCTGGGTAGGCCGCGGTTACGACTAGGCTGATATGACTCCTGGTTCGTCCTAGACTTGGCTGCAGGACGTCGGCGGATGTTCCACCAGCGTTGTTGCATGTGTTGGCTCAGGCAGTCTTGTGGCGGGTGCTTGGCCGTTCGGTAGGCAATTGAGCCATGTGCAGTGTACGAAGGATTGAGCGTACGATACGAAGCCACCAAGAAGGTTCAAGAAAAAGGTAGACGTCAAGCCGCGGCCAAAGCACGGAGAAGGGCACAAAACGGGAGAGAGACGAAAGATTTGATGGATAACTGTCACCGCAGCAATCGAGATCTCATCAAGGGCCCAGTCTGGACATCATGACCAGTCGGCAGAACCGTCATGGGCAGCTGGACAACTACGCGTCGATGAAAGGCAACCAGGGCATGGTGTCGCGCATGGATCCACGTGCGTTTAATCGGCTGTGTCGATCAATGAGTGGCGAATATGAGCCTTGCCGGTGTTCTGATTGCAGCACGCTGACGGAATCCCTATATTGCATCTTCACCGGTCAGCACAGTGCCAGGCAGTAGTCGCGTTGGATCACTTGCTAGCTCCGCCCTAGCTATTGACCTACATTGCGGCATGACTCCATTGCGCTTCGGAACCGATGAAGTCGAAGTTGGTGAAAAGCTTGATCAACTGCGCCTTGCGGAACCGACTCGGTTTTGAAATACGACAACATCGATAGCAGCTTGTTGGCACGTTGAGTAAAGGCCCCAGAAGCAGGGTGCCGCTTTCGGCGGATGCTCGCAATTGTCACTGTTTTGAGGTAGCGTCTCCTGCGGATCACAATCGTTCTCTGCTAGCGGTGCGCCCGACACCTCGTGACTAAACAGCGACTGTACTGCGGGAGTCCGTAAGATCGTCGTCGAGGGACAGGGCTGTGAAGACAACGCCACGTTCAGAGCGGGGCAAGACTGCGCTTGAATTCGGATCTCGGACAGACACAGTCATGAAGCCAACTGAGCCATCGTACTCTGGGAACGTACTCGTTCTTTCCCGCTCTCGTCTAGCGAAGATTGCAAAGCAAGTGCCGAAGCCGGCAGCCCGAATGTCTGGCCGAGCTTACTGTCTTGTCCTGAGAATAGTATTGGCGGTGGAAGCTAGGGACGGACTGCCATTGGTCCCTGATACATGCCTGCATCTTGACTTATCGGCAGACGAAGGAGTAGGGCTGCATCCTCGCCATTCTGCTGGTGCCATTGGAGGTCGGCGGCCGGCATGGTGGGCCTAGAGAGAGAACGGGCGACTCTGCAGCTTCGTGAACATCACGGGCTCAGATATAGTTTCGCGTTGTGCGTTGGGTCGATCCAGGTTTCCTCGGTCATTTTCTTCCACCCACAGCATGGCACAGCGTACTGGCAGGGCACCTCGTATGAGCGTGTACGCCAAAGGATCCCACGTCGTTGTAGTATACGATGATGTTGTGCGAGGAAGTTGAAGTGGTGTTTGGAATGCGGGTCAGCGGTGGAGTGAGCGCACAGACTTCGGCGCGTACTCGAGACGCGTTGATCCTAAACAACCTCATCTGGACTTTCACCAGCTTGAACGCTTTACCACTTCACAGCCGTACAAGAGCATCCTATGGATACAGAGTCACCGCCTGCTGGGCACTATGCGTTCCTCAATCATTCTTCAAACACGCTTCCCAACAACCTACCGCCGAACATAGATGACAGGCCATTCATCCGCCAGAAGCGGAAGAGGACGAGGTATTACATAGAGATGCAGCTTCACACACTGGTACTAATGAAGTATGCAGTCCAGAAGACCAGGTCACACTAGAGGCAGCATACCTGAAGGACCCGAAGCCAGACAAGGCAGCTCGACTGGAGCTTGTCAAACATGTCGGGCTAGGTGAGAAGGAAGTACAGGTAAGATATCAAGAAACCGTGCGCTTGTTGCATGTTCTCGGCTGACTCCAGACCCTCAAATATGGTTCCAAAACAGGCGGCAAAGCTCACGGCGAAAGTCAAGACCTCTCCTACCCCACGAGGTGGCCCAATATCAGATGTCCCGATTTGGCACGTATTCGGCAGAGGCAATACCAGATCAACCAGTAGGCATACAACAAAAGGATGGAGCTGTCGAACAGGGTGAGCAAGACGGGCTGCGTGAGAGTGCTCCATATCGGGAGCTATCAGGTCCTGCCGCGAGAGCGGCCGGTGAACACCACGCTCAGGCCGCCGCTGCACCGGCTGCCTTGGACGATCAACAGACAACAGAGCCGCCGCCAGAGCACGATCCGGCGGTACGTCAGCACGTGGGCACGGAGATGTCCGGACCTGCGCAAGCTCCGGTATCCAATTCAGAACGCCAGATGCACGCGATCTTGGGGCCAAATGAATACGTTCCCAGTCCGTCGAATGCTCCGCCACCTGCAACGGTTCAAAGGCAGCAACATGGAATCACTGCAACCGAGTTTGCGCCTCGCATCGGCTCGGCTGGACGCCTGAAGAAGGCATCATCTTATGTGCGGTTGTCCATGTCCTCAAATGGCAACGCTTCGATCGTCACCAAAGACGGTACTTCGCCATCGCCACCCCGTGCATCTCAGGTCCGTTTGCCAATGGGCGATAGCACCAGCGACCCATACACTGTCAGTGGTCGGCCTGATCATGCAGACAGCTTTCCCGCTCGCAGCAGCTTGCACCGAACATCGAGTGGCCGTTCACGCGATTCGCGGGCATGGGAGTTCTGGTGTGACAAAGACGCACGCAGCGAGCTGGAGGAGAAGGCCGGGCAGGATTCGAGCGGCTCAGCTGCAGATGCCATCGGCTTGCTGCGGTCTGCCTCTGGTAGGAGCATACTGGGCTCTATTCCGGCGAAAAGGAACTCTTTGCTGTCAAGGCCTTCTGGTGACTTCAAGCGCACCAAGCTGGACTCCAAGCGACCTCCTCTGCAGCGATCTAACACGTCCTTGGGAAGGCTGCAGAGCAAGGCCGATGGCACAGACCTCGGCTACTCAAAGATGAAGTCGAAGCTAAAGCATTCCGAGTCTGCCGTATCCGTCTACATCCCAGGTAATGAATCGGACAAGGAGAACTGGTCTCCAGAGAGCGATCGACCACATACCGGCCGCTGTGGTGACCATACGATTACACCAGCCCGTGCATCACCGAGGAAGCCTGTGCTTGGTCAGAACCGCAACTTAGGCAACGTTGCTGCAGGACGTTCCCGCGCCAGGGACTCGGCCAAGGGTAGGCTAGAGAGTGAGAATGCAGACCCGGAAGCCGATGCGGAGGTGGCGGCGTTCATGAAAGGCGGCCGAACGAGTGCGAGCATGTCGTCTGAGGATGATCTGGATGGTGTGCATGCGCTCTTGTCGTTGAGCCAGGGTAACTGGCGGTGAGTCCATGCGACTGTATGACTTCTGGTAGGAACAAGCTGCGATTCTTGTTGCGATTACGAGCACGCCGTAGCTCTGTTTGTCTTTGGGTATGCTCCCTCGAGCTCAAGGCGGTCTCTATGCGATCATTGCATAGCGGCAGGTATTGACGAACCTAAGCGCGGCCCGTGCGACGCGCATCGGCACACCTTTTATCTCACATCTGCTTCAATCATTGTGACAACGACTGGTGAATATTTGGTCCTGCGATTCGGACATCTACGTGCCTTTAGACTTCTCGGACATGGTTACTGATTACAAGTGATAGCGAACATGGGTCAATTTAGCGAGCGGTGAGTCTCGCGGCACGCAAGGCACGGCACGGGACCTTGAGCACCACCTTCCTTAACAATCACTACTGTAATGTTCAACACGTGGTCGCGGTTGCCATATCAGCAAACAAGGCTGCTCATGAGCACAGCATCCTTCTCTCTTCCTATCAAAGCTTGTCCTTTCATCTTTATTAGTCATTATCTCTGCTATCTGGAATCTCAACCTTGCTTTTCTGACAGCTATGGAAAGCAGCGATAACTGTGGCTACCGCGATCTTAATGGCATGTCTCGCATGCAGGAAGACCTCCACCTGCGTTCGAAGTCCACCGAACAATCGAGCAAACCTCGAGACATGTTTCGAGCCGCTACGGCGGAGGGACGCCAAGTCAGTGTTGGCATCGTGGGAGCTGGCTTCGCAGGTCTACGATGCGCCGACATACTGCTGCAGCATGGATGTAAAGTGACAATCTTTGAAGCCCGTGATCGTCTAGGCGGCCGTGTGGCGCAAAGTAATCATCTTGGGCACTTGGTGGATTTGTAGGTCAGCATCTCGTGCCTCTTACTTGAGTATCGGGAGTCTGATCGCCTTCGCAGAGGTCCGAACTGGATCCATGGCACCAATGACAACCCGATTATGCAATTGGCGAAGCAGACCGGCACGCAGCTACATGCTTGGGACGAGGACCAGGCCATCCATGACACTGATGGCAAGCCAATAGATCCAGCTGAAGCGGCCGAGTATGGAGCGCTCCTATGGGATGACGGAGTGATTGCAGATGCCTTCCGGTATAGCAACGAGCATCATGACTCGATAGACGCTCAGCGTAGCCTGTACGACTTCTTTGAGGAGAGATCCGGAAGCTTGTTCACTGCCGACACAGAGGACGTAGCAAAGCGGAAACGAGATACGTTCCTGCTCATTGCCAGCATGTGGGGAGCTTATGTGGGCAGCGCTGTCACGAAGCAGAGCCTGAAGTACTTCTGGCTCGAGGAGTGTATCGAGGGCGAGAATCCATTCGTGGCTGAGACGTACCACAAGATCTTGGAGGCTGTGGCGGAGCCAGCGAAGCAAAGCGCAGACATCAAGCTGAGTACTCCGATCTCGGGCATACTGTCTGGTGATGACCATGCCAACTTGGACATGAAGCATTCAAGACCAAGAGTACAGACTGCAGATGGTGCTGAGCATGAATTCGACGAGATCGTTGTGACTGCACCGCTAGGCTGGCTCAAACGCAATCGAGAGGCCTTCAAACCTCCGTTGACGCCCAGGCTCTCGCAAGCGATTGACCATATAGGATACGGCACACTTGACAAGGTCTACGTCACCTTCCCATCAGCTTTCTGGGACACCGCTGTGAACCCAGAAACGCCTCATCGTCAGCCAAACGGCATTGACCCGCAAGGCAAGACACCCAACGTTACAGCGACCACTGTGCCTCTCCATCAGCCACGCTCTCACGAGGACAACGACGAGCGCTCTCCACAGCAGCACTACCCAGGCTTCACACACTGGCTCGCACCCTCCTACGCAAGCCTCACAAACCCACAACAATGGGACCAACAAGGCATGAACTTCGCAGCCTTACCACCATCCTGCGCACAACCAACCCTCCTCTTCTACACTTACGGCGACTGCAGCACCCACATCGCCTCCCTAGTCTCCTCCGCCACCTCCTCCTCAGATCTCGACACCAAACTCCTCTCCTTCTTCGAACCCTACTACTCCCGCCTGCCCAACTACTCCCCCTCAAACCCTCACTGCAAGCCCAAAGCCGTACTAGCAACAGCATGGGCGAATGACGAATACGCCGGCTATGGTTCGTACGCAAACTTCCAAGTCGGGCTTGAGAAGGGGGATGAAGATATCGAAGTCATGAGGCATGGTATGCCGGAGCGTGGGGTGTGGTTTGCTGGGGAGCATACGGCTCCTTTCATTGCGCTGGGAACGAGTACGGGGGCTTACTGGAGTGGTGAAGGGGTTGGAGGGAAGATTGCGAAGGCTTATGGGATGGAGAGGAAGATGAAACTTGAGGCTTGATAGCGGGTGTGTTGCATCGTCTCATACATACAGATGATTGCTCCCTTCTGTGACAGCGGAGGCCGGAAGCCCTCGTTGATAGTCTGATGGGTAGCGTCCGATCTCCGGGAACTTCACACAAGCATTTCGATGTAGCGCGAGCATTGACGTTCGCACGATAGTACAGCTAATCTCATGTAGCGAATGCCCTCCTGAATAGCTTCCACAGCAGCATCCAAAACTGCGAGAAATTCATCCAAACTTTTCATCGAGGCGCAAGCAGCATCGAAGCTTGCCGTCTTACAAGCGACGTCTGCATCATAGCCCCCTTACTCCAGCAGCTCTCCTTCTCCACACGGACCCAGACTCATTTGGCTGCCGACTGCCCCCACCGCCTCGAAACTCTCAGATATCAATATCGAGAGCCGCCCACTCATTCATATCGCGCCCGGTCGCCATAAACACTGCCCGGCCCGGCCCAAGCCTCTCTCTATCCTTCAACATCGGCGGCAGGCTGAACGCTCTCCTGCCCCTCTCTATCGTCCAATCCCTCCGTGGCCCACCATTAACGGTCAGCTGGTCATCAACGGTTAGCTTGCTGGCCGCCTCGGCCTGCTCCGACAATATGCCTTTGGTGACCCGCGCCGGCACTGGCGAAGAATATTTGAGAGCCTCCTTTTCCACCTTGGCGATAACTCGGTCCATAGACTCCAAGGCGTCTTTTGTAGCGGCGGTGCTGGCCGCTTGTTGGATTTGCTGGGTCATTTCGCGGTCGTTCCTCTTTTCGCGGGCGATCTGGCGGCTGAGGGACTTCATGTTGACTCCAGGGAATCCCGACTGTTCTTCGCCTAATGAGCCGCCCTGACGACGTTTGCGGAGGCGCTGGAGCCATGGTGATTCCGTGCCGGCTGGTAGGCAAAGCATTGGGGCGTCTGCTAGTGCTTGTTGGAATTTGTTCTGAGGTCTGGAGAAAAGTTGTTAGCGGA
Organism: Neocatenulostroma microsporum; assembly: GCA_022814695.1. Classification (NCBI taxonomy): domain Eukaryota; kingdom Fungi; phylum Ascomycota; class Dothideomycetes; order Mycosphaerellales; family Teratosphaeriaceae; genus Neocatenulostroma; species Neocatenulostroma microsporum. The sequence continues at coordinate 38,080 of JAKLLW010000064.1, forward strand.
GATCTCAGGGAGCCTTGAGGGCTCTGTACTACGCCAGACGGCCTCCAGCCTACCCATCGGTATACGTACTTGCGATGCGTGAACGCCCTAGACTGACTAACAACAACCTCCGCATGCGCCAGATCCCGCTGATGCAAATTCTGGTAATGCCGTCTCAGCATCGGTGCAGCCTTCTTCGGCGTATCTCTCGGACGAAGAGCGTAGATGACATGCGTCTCCGGAGCCACTTCTACCTCCTCAGTATTCGGAAAGACCTTTTCGATAAGTTTGACCAACTCCACATCATCCAGATAAGGCCTGCTCCCCTTCCAAGGCTTAAAGGTCCTTTCATACATAACCCACAAGGAGCTCTCCTCAACTTCCACGTTCCCTCCAGCCTCAAAGTTCATCCGGAGCCACATCTTCGTGCGCAAGGGTTCGGGGATATGCCAGAGTCGACGGGAGTTGCGTAGGTTCGCCTTTGAGAATGGGAGGCGCGTTGATATGTGGTCGTCATACTCGATGTCTTCGCCGTCATCCACTCCCGTCGCTGGTGTAGGGGCGGAGGGCACGAGCGCGCCACCGGGACCAGATGAGCTAGAGACAGCCGGACCCTTCCCTTTATCATTAGCAGCCTCCCCACTAGGGCTCAGCGCCTTCCAAGCCACGCCCGCAATAGCCTTCTTCCCTTCTGGCTTTCCCGGCCCTTCAGTCCAAGACTCAGTGAGACTAGCTCTCTTGAACATACTCACAATCAAGTCGGCCAGTTCCTGCTGCGAGAGTATCTCGGCTGAGTTGGGGAGGAATTGGGTGAAAGAGAGCCAGTAAGCGTTGTAGACTTCGTCTTCGGAGACCATGGTGGACGGTTCTGGTTTGAGAGACCTGTTCATCCAGAAGACTGCTTGGGCTCGTGTGGGATAGTGGAGGATATCGTCGACTTTGGCTGTTGTGGCGAAGCCGGTGCGGATGGGGGTGTTTGCGGTGGTGGAGGGGGTTGGTGGTGTGCTCTTCGGCTGCGGCAGAGCTGATGATGGTGCTCTCGAAGACTGGCCGTTCGCGCTAGGTTGTTGGGCTTGTCTATTCTCCTCACCAGGCTCAAGTTCAAAAATGTACCTAACCGGACTCCCCGTAGCCGTACCCTGCGGTTGATATTGCTGCGGAATCAACTTCAAGGGCGCCGGTACGTTCCTGAGCTCAGTGACCCTCATCTCCGAAGCTCTGGGCGTCGAGCCGTCCGAAGACGAAAAGCTCATGTAGTCCGTTTCATCCTCGCTCTTAGTCTCGAAAGGGTCGACGGGCGCGCATATGAAGTCCGGTGGGTCGGTACTGCGCATCGAGCTCGCGCGTCTGTCCTCTTCATCCTCCGCCTCTTCCACCTTTGGCTGCAGATCCCGAAGAATAAAGGCCTCCATCTCGCGGATAGCGTTTGCTCTAATAATTGGTGATGGTGTAGATGGTTCACTAGGAATATCAGCCATCTCCTCGGACCACGAGTTGCCCATCGACGGCTAAGAAAGATCAACAGTGACTTCATGGAGAAAGTGCGAATTGAGAAGGTCCTAGATGCGTGTAGTGACGTCGAGCAGGGCAACGACCGCCAAGCCCAAAACAGAAAGAAGCTTTCACCGAAGCTCCAGGAACGGAAAGAGCGCCAGGCACCCACAAAACGGCCGCCCAGCCTGCCTACAGTCAAACAGCGAGACAGAGAATGGATTTATCGTGGACCAGATAATGACCAATAGAAGCGCGTGACAATGCATACCGAAGAGACTCATCTACCGTAACCCCCCATCCCATCCATCCCCCCCTTCTTCTCATCCAAGGGCGTCAACATCCCTTCAAACCCAGTGCCTCTCCTCTTCCTCCTCCCATAGATCTCCCTCGCCCACTCCGAGATCTGAAAACACCACCCTCCAGCAACCAGCACCCCACTAATAACATTCACCAACCTAATAAACAGCGCCGGCAAACTACTCCACTCCTCCGCAATCGTCAACAATATCGGCTCAATATCATACTTGACAAACACCCCCGGCACATTATTCTCCGGCACCGGATGGCTCTGCTCCGTCACCGCATACTGGTTCGTGAACACACTCTTACTACTATGTCTCTTCGGATGAGCTTCTAACCCGTCAGAGCCAGAGGAAGGGGATTCGCCGGACTGGGATTTGGTGATTCGGCGCAGGGCTTTGGCGTCGGTGGTGTAGATTGTGGGGACTACGGAGAGGTAGTATTGGAATTTGTAGAAGTTCTCGGGGGTGGTGGTGTAGGTGTTGTCCAAGGGGTTGGTGAGGGAAGGGTAGAAGGGCCCGAAGGAGAGCTCGTTTATGTGGTGGGAGAAATTGAAGGCTGTACATTATCATCACTGTCAGTACTGTCCTTCCTATAGGAAAAGTAGTTGAGAGGGAAAGGGAAAGGATCGTGCGAGAGTAAGGCGGAGGTTTCTTGACTTACAACTATGCTCCAAATGCTGCCCAAACTCCATATACCCATGCCCCCTCGCCGTAATATGGAAATCCCCTTGCACCTTGTTCCCATGCATACTCCCATACAACCTACAACTATCCACCTGCTGCCCTCGAGGCACTTTCGGCGTCTTCAAGAACTTCCTCCTCCAACTCTTCGCCGCTCCTAAGTAATCGTGTACATCCTCTTCCGCGTACTCCTGCCCACCACCAAAAGCCCCAGGATTACCACCAAGAATCGCCTTCATCCTATCATCCTTCGTAGAACCTAAAGAGTGCATCTTCTTATTGCTACCCCATTGTGCCCACGTCGTGCCATCTTTATGCAACGCCTGACCCGCCAATATCCGATCCCCTGACGCATCTTGCACATTTACGTGAAGATCCTCGCACTTCATCCTCACAACCACGTCCAAGTTGATCTGGAGATCGTGTCCCACGCCCTGCTCTACGCTGAACTCATGGGTCGTCTGACCCCACCACCATCTCTGCAGTTCCGTGAAAGCCAGCCATAGGGATGCGCAGATGAGCACGACGGTCCAGACGCCGCCGGTGTTTGTTTTTTGGGTGTAAGAGGGTTTGGTCTTGGGAAAGGCGTCGAAGGCTTTGACTGCGGCGGCGGCTTTGGATTCGCCGAAGTTGTCGTCGAGGTTTTGGTCGACGAAACCGCCGTTCATTTGGTTGTAGGAGGACATCGTCGTGGGTGGGTGGGGTGCGCCGGTGCGCTGAGAGGGGAGGGTGTTATCGGGGGAGCATTGGTTGGGTGTGTGGTGGATATGGGAGTGGGAGAATCAAGGGACAGCTTTCATATGCACCTGCAGCATTGAGGCTGACATGGGTCCCTGCATTGGAGTGCGGCGCGCGGATGGCGGGTGGTCTGTGCACGAATGGACATGGACGCCTGCACTTCGAACACTTCGCTCACAACTTATACTAATTTTTCCCTTCCAAGGGCTCTCCGGACGCCAGAGAACCGTTGAGCATGCTAGGTACTGTAGAAAGAAGGCTGTCGGGAAGAGTACGGCCGAAGCTCCCTTCACCGACCTTGAAGACGTTCTTCTTGCTATCTTCCCGTCATCATTCGCTGGGACGCAACTCTCCCTGCTTCACCCTTCCCATCCGAACAGACCGTAGCGACCACCCCTCACCCTCCCCGGCGACAGCAGGAGCGTAGACGCCCCAGACAACGCTCCTATTTGTACACCTCCTTCCTCAGGTACACCTCCAGCAATGCACCCTCAGCCCCCTTCACCCCCAGCTCCTCAGCATACAGCAACCAGCGCTCCATAATGACGTAATACTCGTTCCTTGCAGCAGCCTCTAGGCGAAAGTTCCCCCAAAATCGACCGACGCTAGTCACCGTAAGACGTTCGAAAGCCTCAGCAAAATCCTCATGCGGTAGTTCAACTTCACCGACAAAGCGGTACGCACTCTCCGTCTTCGGCACGTAGCAGTCCCCCGTTCCTTCAGCACTGCTACGATACCGGAGCCACTCCGCGAGACCCGAGATACCGCTCACGGCATTGCTTCGAATGTCGAGGCGTTTGTATCCGCTTGCCGCATCGCGATCCATGCTTAGCATAAGTCGTAGGCCGCCGTTCTTGTCGATCGCATTCCTTTGGGCTTGAGAGAGCGTTTGGAAGAAAATCATTGCTGGGCTAAAGTCGAAGTTGTGGATCGAGACAACTATCTCGTTGGCGTGTTCGAGGCTTAAGAATATCGGAAGGGCTTCGCTCCTGATCTGGCGACAGGTGCTAAGTAGTGACCCGGCTGCGACGCGGCCTTCGTTGGTGATGGAGATAGTCTCATTCTCGCACACTTTCTCGTAGATGTTGTTGCGCAGCTCGGCGGGAAGGTTCAGGAATGGCGACGCCATTCTCAGGATGTCTGGAATAGTTGTGATGTATGTTCGATGGGAAAGAGCGAAGGCGGGTTGAGGCTTGACGATACCCAAGCTCTTTGAAGGTTTCGCGGAGTGAAGAACGACTAGCATGACTGCAAAGAAAAATTGCAAACGACAATGCCAAGGCGATCACATGTCAACAACCAACTGAAACATGACTCGAGAGTGCGCTGAGGTATTGCCACCTGTGCGGGATGTGGATGGGCTGCATTTCTGCATCATGGACAATGTACTGGCTTGTCTACGCTATGCGAGCTGCCCTCGTCTCCGACGTCCCAATACGCTAGAATGCTACATTGTCCGGAGCAGGAACTTCCCACGAATACTGTAGCCGCCCAATCCGCAAGACAACCCTTCGCTAGCCCGTCCCTCCTCGCTCTCATGCCCAGCGACGCCATATGACAGCGAACATGAGCGCCGTCCCCCAGATGACATTTCTCGCCTTCCTTGCTGAGACCTGCCGATGTGCACCATTACACCCCCCGCAGCCGCTCAAGCTCGTATCGTACCGTATCGCCCTCCTTCGCCCCGAACTTCTCGATGTGTGCCGCCCAAGCCAACACAATACTCCCCCACTCACACTCCTGGAAACCATCCATGGCGATTGCCGCGATTCGGTGTCTGAGTGCCACATTGATGTTCGCAACGATCACACCATAGGACCAGTTTGTGAGCGATGACGTTTCGTCCTAGAAGTGATGAGCAGTAGCGGTGCTGGGCGTCCAGCACTTCTGCGGCATTCTATCTTGTTTGGCTCGAGGAAGGAACGTAAGCCATTTGGCGAGTCCATGGACCAACCCGGGCCCAATATCGCGTATGCGCATAATCAGGCGGAGGCTGCCGTTTCTGTCGATCGCATTCCTTTGGGCTTCGGAGAGGGTCTTGATGAAGGTAGTGGCCGCGGTGAAGTCGAAGTGGGGCACCGGTATGTTGATTATGCTGATATAGCTTAGGGAAGTAAAGATTGGAAGTGCTTCTTCGTTCACCTGGCGACAGACTCTGAGCAGTGGCGACTTGGTGGTGATGCGGCCATCTTGAGTGACGTAGACGGGCTCGCTCTCGCACACCTTCTCGTATATGTTGTTGCGCAGCTCGGCTGCGAGGGCGAGCATAGGCGACGCCATGTTCTCGTAGTCGATGTTGATAAAGATGGAAGGTTGCTGATCGAAAAGGCGGAGATGTGGAGACGCTCGAAAGGTTTGGTGTGTAGGGAAGGTGCAAGTCATGGAAGGTGCAGTGGGTGCGAGGGAAGGTGCACAGAACCACCGAGCCACAATAGCGCCAGCCTGAACTGCTTCTCTGGCCGCGCTTCTGTGGTACTATCAGTGTCCGCTTTGCGCTGCGCCACTCCTTTAACTTCGGTTACTATTACGCGAAAGCCGAATACCTTGTGGAAGACTTCAAGAGCACGTGGAACGGCTCCTGCGTGGCGGTGATGGGCGAGAGGAATCCTTCGATGCAGGAGTACGTGTTGTACAGCAATGCTGTCCGCAGAGCCTGGAAAGATATACGAGCGGCTTGGGGGGGGTGAGATTGTCACTGACAGATGACGATGTCGAGTGGGAAGACATGATGTAAAGAGGTGTGAGGAGGACGGGAGGTACTAAAGACGGCCGTAGGCAAAGAGGTGGTTTGGGCGCAGTGGTTCTGGTTCTGAGACGTTGACGAATTCTAGCGTTGCCTTTGCTAGGGTCTCAGGCAATGAGGCAATGGCGCATAGGTGGAACAGAGAGCTTCAATGCGTCGTGGCGAGTATATGTGGCGGGCTGATCTTGGGTGCTTGCATGGTGGACGAGGGTGAGAACAGCACGAATAGCGGTACGATAGGTATGATGACTCGGTTTCATACCTTTCTTTTCCATCTAAAACATTGGCTCATCATTCCGCCGCTCATTCCACACTCGCATTCGCATTGCACAGTGCGTGACACCACACATCTTCTCGTCTACGTGCTGTCACGACACACGCAACGAGCGTGCCGAACAATACCTTACGAAGTCTCAGACCACAATCAGGTATTGCACCCATGCCACACCGCCCCCCTACGCCGGACCACAAATCTTTTTGGGGGTCAAATTACATCGCACAGTATCCTCTGATACTTATATCATCCGAGTCCATTGGCACGCACAGATACGCAAATATGTTTAGTCGCACAATGTACACCTCCAGGCATACTTCGAGATCCGGTGTAAAGACAGCTTCGGTCCCTTCTGACCTCGTTCGTACCATGCCCTGGATGAGACGGGGCCCGGCACTGATTCGCACCGATCCCTCTACAAGTGTCATCCATATTAGATGGAAGGCAACGAGATCAGCGCCAGAGCAGCCGTTCCTTACAGGTCACGCCCAAGCATCTGCTCAAGGGCCCGAGTTGTGCACACTGGCCGATGGTCGCCAACTCGCCTACCAGAGCTTTGGTGAGATATCAGGATCCCCGGACCCCAGTCTTCTTCCTCCACGGCACACCTCGATCTCGCCTCGATGCCGTGCCGTGGGACGAAGTCGGACGCAAATTGCGTATCCGAATGATCGGTATCGATAGACTAGGCATTGGGAGATCGCTGTTACCGAGAGTTGGCCAAAGTTACACATTGCTGGATCTGCCAAATGATGCGCGTCACCTAGCGACACACCTAGGACTCCGCAAGACAGGATATCCTGTCCTCGGTTACAGTGGTGGAGGTCCATATGCGCTTGCCTGCGCACTCAGGCTCACACGCGAAGATGGGCTGAAGGGCACTGGTGTGATGTGCGGTCTTGCGCCTCCCGAATCACGATATGTTGGCGCAAATATAAAGATGAGATCTGCATACCGCATGGTAGCATGGCTCCCGCAACAGGCATTGAGAAGCATGATAATGTTCTGGATACGTCAAATTAGAGCTCTCGAACGCACCGAGATCGAAAGCCAGGACCGGATCCAGCTCCAGGGACGGAGGCAGGTCAAAGTGAGCCGTCCACATCGAAATGAGAGCCTTTTGCCCAACCTGTGTGAAGCGATACGGCAAGGTGCTGACGGTCGGCTACTGGACGTGCGCAACATAGTAAGGGCATGGCCATTCGATCTCCGCAACGTGCAGGGTAGAGTGCGACTATGGAGTGGAACGGGAGATATCGAGACACCGGTTCAGATGTCGAGGTGGATGGTAAAACGGTTGCCCAACGCCGCTTTGACGGAGTTCGAAGGAGGAGTCCATGCGTCAATCTCCCCGGAGCAGAAGGAGTCGGTGCTGAGACAACTGGTCGAGATGCAATAGAGGTCATGTAGAAGAACTTGCCTCGTACCGACCAAGACAGCATGGAAACAATTGTATCGCTGCATTGGACGGTCTGCTGGGAAGGATCGAGCAGACGGCCTTCCTGAGTCCGGCGCGTTGCCCAGCATACGTTCGTCAAATGTCCGATTTAGGTACAGGTCCAGAGATTTCTGTCTAGACATGGCCCAACGGTGGTGTGACGTCAGGAGAGACAGGACTTGGGTCGCGAGCATGATTGTCCTCCGCATGCGAGGGTATTAATGCTCGACCGATCCCAGCACCGGTGCCAGTACTGATCTACAGTTTACTCTCTTTCAATGGACCATCACCCACCTCCGCCTTCGCCTTCTCCCTCAACAACTTTCTCAGTATCTTGCCTGATGGATTCTTCGGTATGCTCTCAACCACGACGACGCCGCCAACTAAACGTTTGTGCGGTGCAACTCGCTGTGTAAGCCACCGGGCAACCTCCTGTGGATCAGCAGCGTGGCCCTCCTTCGCTACGACGTAGGCTCTCGGGAGCTCCTCGCCGCCACTGTGCAGACTATTAGCAACTCGTACAGCATGTACGGTCATGAGCGTACTGACATGGTGACTCCGACAACAGCTGCATCTTGCAGAGCAGGGTGATCCAGAAGCAATGATTCTAGCTCTGCGGGCGCAACCTGGTTGCCTTTTACCTTAATGAGCTCCTATTCGAAGCGTTAGTCCGTTGCTGGTATACGACCAAGCGTGACCTGTGCATTTACCTTCTTGCGGTCTACAATATATAACAAGCCGTCTTGGTCTCTATAAGCAATGTCGCCAGTCTTCAGCCAACCATCAGGCTGCACACCAGCATCAGTAAGATCTTGTACATCAGTTCTGCACTGCGTTGAGCAAAGGCTTACCGTCATGGTCTCCCTAGTCGCCTCAGCTTTTCTCCAATACCCTTTCATCACGTTCGGCCCCCTCACCCAGAACTCCCCTCTCTCGCCCAGCTGTACCTCCTGCCCAGCTTCGTCTGCAATCATGCCCTCAATATTCGGATTTAGCTCTCCAACAGCACCAGACACGGCTTTCGATCTTGGATCCCATCCAATTGCTGAGCAAGTTATTTCGGTCATACCCCACCCCTGCCTCAATTGCCATGCACCCTTCCCTACGTTTCGATCAAAGTCTTCCGCCGACTCGCGACCTAGAGGTGCTGCGCCGCATGTTGCCTGACTGACGGACGAGATGTCGTAGTCTTTCACTTCAGGCCGTTTGGTGAGTGCCACTGCTATTGGTGGTACCAATGTCAAGTTCGTGATCCGATACCGCTGTATGCACTCAAGCATCTTCATGAAGTCGAACTTTCGCATGATGTAAACTGGGATGCCTCTTTTCGGACTGCTAACGCAGTGATGTGTCTGTCCATACGCATGATACATCGGTAGGAAACTCAAGCCTCGTGCTTGCTTGATTAGGTCAGGGTAGTCTGGAGCCAGTGCCTGCATATACTCGGTCTGGAGACAGTTGGAGATGTAGTTACGGTGGGTGATCTCCACACCTTTTGGCACCCCTGTCGTTCCGGACGAGTAGTTGAGGACGGCTGTTGTGTCCATTTGCTCCTTGGTGTGGAATTCCTCCCACATGAACCTGCTGGCTTCCTCAGCAGGCGCGAGAAGTGAGCTCCAGTGCCGAAAGCCGCGTATACTCTCCGGTGCAGTGCTGGAGAAAGTCGACAAGCCGTCATCAAAGACGAAGATCCTATCCTTCGGAAAGTCTACGCTGGCAGCCGCCTCTACAGCAGTATCCAGCGAGCCCTCAGCGACAACGAGACAGCTCGCCCCAGAGTCCTGCAACTGGTACGCGAGCTCCCTAGCAACATACGTTGGGTTCGCTCCGGTGAAGATGCCGCCTGCCATGATCGTGCCCAACAAGACGACCGGAAAGAACATAGTGTTGCCGGAGTACATCAGCAACCGGTCGCCGGGCTGGAAACCAGTTTTCTGCAAGCCCAAGGCTAGACGTTTGCTCCATTCTCGATAGGTCTGGTGTGTGAGGAAGCAGTCCGGCTTCTCGGCGTCGATGAGCAGAGGTTTGTCTTGCAAAGGTGCTGTTGGCGATGTGAAGACGTAAGATGGAAGAGATTGGGTTGGTATCGGGATGTGCCAGCGGGATTCCCAAGGCATATCGATTCGCGAGGTTGTCGGTTGCAGATGGCTGCAGTGCTCTTCTCCAGGCTTTGTCTACAGCGTTATGGGGTTCTGGTATACCGAGGCGAGTATGGATGGTGTCGAATGGAGCCGCTGAGATGATATGTAAAAGAGGTACGTACCTTGCAGGCGACACCTCAGTGATTTGGTATCTCTACAACAACCCACCAAACCGGCATCTTAGCCGTTCATGCCCAGTAAAAGCAGATGGTGATGGCTGCCGGCAATGTTGGCTGCGTGGGGAGCGGGGGTGAAGCTTCACGATGAAAGCCGAGGCAGCACAGCCTTGCAGCGAGGCTCGTAAGGCGTTGACATGTTGCCCAGCAGGAGTTACAGGTCAATTCGATAGTGAGCTTACACGGCATTAGCAACGTGCTGTCACCGAAGCAACCCACCCTTGCCAGCACTGCAAGTATTGCCGAGCAACTTCCTCCCCTTACCCATCAACATCCCCATACCTACAGGTCGAACACTCGCCACTTCACATACCCTCAGCAACTCACCCCCAGCACGCACACCCTTCCTCCAGCAATATTCTCATCCCCCGTCCACCCAAACATCATCGTCACCCTACAAAAAAGCAACCTATCAGAAAGGTACTTAATCTCCTCATACCCCATCTTCAGCAAGTCCTCTGGCTTCCTCCCCAACAACTCCCTCCACGCCTTGTCACTGAACAACAACTTCCCACCCGCAACAACAGCAGTCTCATCCATGACCTGACCTATAATCTTCGGGCTCAGTCTGAGACCGACTTTCTTGTCGCAACCCCGGCAGGTAGCGAAGAATGCGTTCGCGTAGAGAGGGATAGAGCAGCATTCGCTCGAGAACAGCATCTGCCTCTTCCAACACTCGTGGAGCTTGACCTCCGTAATCAACATACTCAAATAACCCTGGAACGTCTCATCCGGCGCTGCTCTCGCGAACTCGTCGAGCTCGGCTATAGTGTACAGACACCGGACGGGCCCGGTTTTGATCGCTTGTAAGTCGAAGATGTCTTCTGATGGGAAAGGAAGGTTAACAGCTTCGCGACTGCGCTGACGCAGGGACCAGCGACGCAGCCAGTCGGCATCTGGGATGTCTGGGTTGATGTCGAGGATTGTGGAGGAGGTTAGGGAGAGGTAGGTGTTCCGCCCGATCTTCCAGCCAGGAGCTTGGAGCAGGAGAACCGTCTCGCCGGCTTTCCAGGCTTGGCGGGTAAATGCTAGGTCAGGTTTGGTGTTGGTATCGCTGATTGCGCGACCTAAGGGGGAGGAGGCTGTGGAGCCCCAGAGGCCGAGCGTGGCTTCTGCTGTGTCGTCTTGGACTTGGAGGTTCATGTTTTCGGTGATGGTTTCGTCTTTGCGTGTGACTGCCATCTTTGTCAGTCAAGGAGACATCGATAATGGTCATGCTGAGCTTACTCTTCTTCTTCGCACCAATACTCTTCACCACCACCAAGATCTTGGCATCATTCACATCATAGCCACCGTCGATGAAGTTCTGCAGGGTCATCAGACCGCCCAAAGGCTGCCCAGTGCGGAAGCCAAGCGGTTTGTTGTACATGCTGCCATCGTCGCTGTTCTCGTGGACCATTAGATGGCAGCTGCGGTCGCGCTCGGGGAACAATGAGGCGAAAAGCGGTGCAGTCGTACTAGACAGCGAACCATTTTCGCCATTGCTGATATGGTTCGTCCAGATCGACACGAGCGAGCCGAGTCTCAGGTTCGGCATGCGGTCGGCGTACCATAAGCGGATCTTCACGAGCGTAAGCTCATGAACGATGACCATCGAGAAGACGACTTACAGTGATGGCACCACTACTATCCTTCACACACAACTTCACACATCCCTTTGCAGACCTCGGCGTCTTCGGCGTGTTCACGACGTCGAAGATGTTGGCAACGCGGCCCATAAATGTGACGGCTCCAGGTCCAGGATAGAGATCACGGATGTCGGTCTCTGCGTACTCGACTGGCGGGTGCCATGGCTCTGCCGGCTTTGGGCGAAGCGCTTCTTGTATCTCTTCGGACGTGAAACCATCGCCAATGGGTGCGTCCGAGGATGGCGCCGAGCCCGATTTGACGGGTGAGGAGTTGGGTGTTGGCGGGAAGAAGGCTTGGATGGAAGCGTCTGATCTGGCTTGGGCAGGCATGTTTGAGCAGTCTGAAGGGAGTCATGAAGATAAAATATGAGTTTTACGAAATGGAGATGGGAGAGATGCCTACGAGAAGAAATGAGGTGCGACTTGCCTGGAGTCTGAGGTTCCCGTGCCCGACCACAGGTGAAGTCGACCAAAGCGCGTTTTGAGAAGGCGTTTTGAGAAGGCGCGACGTACGACGCGGCAATTTGACAGACTAGAGCAACAAGTACCTTGCTTGCGCTCAAAGAACAAATGCCATATTGCTGCTGAGGCCTCTATCGTGTCGTGGTGATCCGCGTTGTACAGTGGTATTGGCATTCTGCGCCAGTCTGCGAAGCATACGTGCTTGCACGTGGCTCTTCGCGCCAGGGCAGCCCGTCGTTGCGATCCATTACAGTGCCTTCGCTGTAAGTACTGTCGGCCTGGCTGCGTCACAAGCTGTTGTCACCGCTGTCGCTGTCGTTCTCATGGCGCAGGCTTCGTTTTGGTGTGTGCCGCGCCGTGTAGGGCTGCTGCTCATTCTGAGACGGTCGCTGCGTGCTTGCGATCATTCTACGGTGAAAGCACGTGGGTGTTGTTGGCGGTTACTGAGTATCTTCTCAATCCTCTCTTCGCCCATCTCCTCATGTCCCCTCCTTCCAACCCACCGCGCTCCTCGCCCTCTCCTCCAGCTCTTTGCGCAGCCACATCTCGTCCCCACTCGCCCCATTGACCATCGCATCATCCTCCCCATCAGCAGATACCATAGCCACACAGGCACTCTGCGCCTCATCCGCAATCTCCTGCCACGTGTCCAAGCTAAAGTCACCCGCCGACTCACTCAATAGTAGTTCCCCATGCTGATTACACGCCAAAGCGTGTACACTCTTACACCCCACCAAATCCTTCTCCTCCGGCACCGCCGTGTACTTGTCCTCCTTGTTCATGACATAAAGCATAGCACCAACCGAACACCCCAAAGGCAAGCCGCCATCCACACACGCCAAAAACGCGGCATTCAACAAACTTGGCAGCACTGACACATCCCTAACCACCCCCTTGATCTTCCTGTCCAGACTAGGCACTTTCGTGATCTGCAGGGTGACCTGAAACAGCGTCCTAGGATGCAGATGCACAAGCAACACGCTTCTCAAAACCGAAGCTACCACGCTTTCTAACCATCTCTCTCGCGGGCCTCCTACGCCTGAGGCAGGGCGGATATTGACTTCGATTGCGGCTTCCTCGGGTAGCTCGTCGCGGCGCTGGACTTCAACGGGTCCATTGACCGAGGCTAGGAGGGAGTAGAGGGGGGTGGTGAGGGTTGCAGAGCCGTCGGCGCGCGTTAGAGGGTGGTGGGTGATTGAGGGGGCCATCATAGCGGTTGGCAGTGTGCTCGTGGTCTATAGCAGACCATGAGGTATCTAGACGGAGGAGATGCGAAGGTGCAGATGCTGCAAAGTTCAGAGAATGGGATCTCGAAAGCTTCAGTTCTGCCTTAGGCACCAGCAAGGCTGAGATATCGACGACGACGTCTAAAACGTATGTATTACTTAAAAACGAAGATGAGGACGAAACTTCCATTAACTTTTAGGAAACACTAGCCACCGGCTGTTCACTCGTATCACTCCTTCGGTACCCTTCGAACAATATACGGCGAGTCCACCAGCTCTACCTCCATCCCAGGGGCCGCCGGGCCATGACTTTCCACAATCTGCTGGCAAATATGATTGAGCAGCGCGAAATTGTTGTCTTGGTTATCTTTGGGGGCCCTTGCGAAGTCCTTGCAGCGGACGAAGAAATCGTACTTCGCGTCCGGCTGAGCGATGATGAAGAGTGCCTCGTATTCCGCATCGTTTCGATGGTCTTCAATATCCTGCATGATGGTGTTGATAATATCCACGTGTACGTCTCCTTGCACGCGCCTTGTGTTTCTGTAATCTTCAGGGCTTGTCATTATGGATGCCCGGCCACTAAGTCGTATCGCTGTTCAAGACGGCTCTTAGTGGGCTACACAGGAGACGCTGTGCAGGAGAGATACTCACGATTGCGAATATTTCGAGCTGGTGTGCCAGGATACCTACGAACAACGATGACTTGACGGGAACAAGCTTCGAAGAGATTGTCCTGCCTGAGGCACCCGCAAGGCTGAGACCGACGAGGCGACATCAATCTGGGTACATACCTTGACTGCGAGAACGGCGCTTGAGCGGCGGAGACAACGATATTCGAAGGATGTCAAGAGTCCAATGATATAATCAAGCCGCTCTTGCAGCTCCTGGCAGATAGTTTTCATATCTAGCTCATGAAATCAATCGTAACGAGTGCTGGCATCTTTGCATCTAGCATGTGCTCTTGCTCTCTGCTCCAGGCGCACATCATGCTGCCTGCTAAACTTTTCCGACGCCGTCATGCTATGCCACGTTCGCTTTACGATCGCTAACCAGAGCGCCGTCCCAACGCCTCGCTTGTGTGCTTCCATAACAATCATCATGCACTGGCCGTCGCTATGCATCAAGTAACTCCTTCGTATCTCCCATGTGGTTCATTGTTGATCGGCCGTTAACTGTATCCTCACCGCCCACTCGCTCTAGCCGGACTCTGACTCCCCCTCCTCCTCCTCTGCGCCTCCTCTTGGATCAACCTCTCCACAACCTCCTCCGACGTCTGCCCCTCACGCCCAACACCCCTAGAAGCATTCGCAGCAAACAGGTACCCCTCCTCCCCCTCCAACGCCAAAGGCGTCATCGGTCCCGGCCCAGGACTCCCCGCAGGCGCCAACCTCGGACTCTCAGGCTTCTCGGCGGATCGATTCGGACTCGCAGCCCTGGCGACACTAACCATCTCCCTCTGATGCTGATACAGCTGCTTCTGCGCATCACTCAGCATCCTCTGATGCGCTCTCGGACTCAACGGGCCATAAGGCGAGCTCGCGTCGGAAGGCGTCGCTTGCTGAGAGCTATGCGCTGATGGGAAGTTGGCCGGGTGGAACCTGGGCAAAGATGGGAGTTTGAGGGAGGCGTTGTTGGCTCGGCGGTTACTGTTGCCGACTGCTGGACGCCCATGCATGGCTCGAGGGGAGGGTGGTTGCAGACTATCGAAGTGCTTGGAGTTGTAGCCGGGAGACAGTGGCGAGCTGGGCCGGAGAGCCGGGGAGGAGCGTGGGGAGGGCATCCTGGTGATGGCGATGGGTTGAGAGACTGCAGAGAGGGTGGAGCGCACTGGTGAGAGGCCCCGTGAGGGCGCCGTAGTTGCGGTTTGAATTGTCTTGCTGGTTTGGGAAAGAATGTTTGTTGCCGTCATGCAAGGATACCGGTACGTAGTTTGTCCCGTCGTCCGAGGAGAAAGAAGCAAGCCGTCCAATTCGAGTCCGGTAGTTGTTGATAGTCGTTAAAGGCCAAGCGAATCTTTTCTTATCAGAAGGAAGTGGCAGTGCTTGCACTTGAAAGTCCAACACAACAGCAAGTGGGGTCCCCTTCGCACGGCTACGGCTTGACGGAAAGACGGACAGCGGTGCGATGCGGTGGCACCTTGCTGTCAATCTTTTCCTCAATTGACTGCCAAGACCATCCGTCGCTTTCCGGTAGGCGACCTTTCGTGCGAAAGCTGCAGGTTGGCGAGAAAGGTGCCGGGCGTGCAAGGGGAGTTGATGAGGCCTTTCGTGCAGATAATAAGGTCGATATTTGATTCGGCTTTGGGAAATTCTATGCTTGGACCCTGATGATGATCTGCCGAGACTCGTTCGGGAGACTTCCGTAAAGTTACCGGTCCTCCGTTAACGGCGAATGCAATTCGTTATCCGAGATGTGATCGTTGATTGTTACTCTCTGGGACAGAACGCGCTTTTGAAGGCCTTGGATCGCGAAGACTGAGTGAACATCAGTCTAGAGAAGATGCGGCTGTACTTGAACAACCCGCAGATGGATCCTCCGCGCCACAACCGTCAACCCTGCTCACCTCAAAGATGACGTGCGAGCGGCGCGCATAACGCCGCAACGGAACAAGCCAAACGTCTGGCGCCTTATCATCCTCCTCGGACCTTACTATCATCACCTCAGCTGCATGACCACACGCGCTGCGGGGCTTAGAACGCGGCGGACGGCAAAACGGCAGTGCCATTGGCGCTGTAGGAATCAGCGTGACCACGTCTCATCGACTGGACACGCTTCCAGGTCATCAGCAGACGCGCTCGGCCGCGATGATCTCGATGCCTCTCTACAGCATGATGCGACGGCGTCAGAGGTGCTGAATGAACGAAACGGTGCTTGCCCTGCTTCACTTTGGCCGGTCTTCTCTCGAAGCTGCTTATGCAAACCTAACTCGACTGATGGGGTGTAGCCGAGCCTCTCCCACTATCTCTGATAGGCGGAACGCCGAGGACACCTACGACCGTGGAGCAAAGACTACCCACCTACTATGGATAGGAGCTAACAGTATTGTTCCATAGTGAGCATTCACATACAGCACGATCGACGTCTTGGCACAAGTCCCATGCAGCTCCTTCTCAAAGCGGTAATCCAAGTTAGCCTTGGCAGAACGGCTCCGCTCCGGAATTCGAAGACCAAGCAAATCCGCCAGCACGATGCATAAGTAAACTCCAGCTAACCCAGCGTGTCGCCGTATTGCTCGCAGCTCACACCTCGTGGCAGCTGTCCCTGCAGCAACCTTGTCGCTCCCGCACTTTCTCCGCGTTCGCTGAAAGCTTGCTCGCAGCCAACGTGGAGTAATAACTGGAGCTCTACTACTGGAGAATGCCAAGGTTCCGAAGACGAACTGCAGGGACTGCTGCCGTGGAGATGTGAGCGGACCACTTCCCAGGACCTTTCGGCCGGTGTCCTCGACTTGGGATCTGGAATTCTTGGCCAGTTCCACCATACCCACCGGTGTCTGGCTCAATCGGAGCACTCTGGCTACATCTTCACGGTATACCTGGATTGGAAAGAGGTGCATTGTCCGGTATGAATGATGTTCAAGCTCCGATAAAGCATACCCGGCCTCTTGTTACTGGCCACAGCCATGCTACTCAGGTCCCTTGGCATCTACAACGGAGAGGTCGTCAGCTGGAGATAATTCTCCCTTCGTCACTAACAGCCGTACGCGCCGTGGTCGACGAGCGTGCTCTTGATTTGTCACCAAAGACCTGCCTGTCAAATGGTAGGAGGCTGCTCGCTGGCGGCAATGGCGCGAGACTGTAGTCAACTACGACATTCTTGCCGATCCAGTTCCAGGACGAGAACGCCTGTTCCAGTGCAGTGGCACTGTCTAGTAGCCAGGACTCAGGTTTCGGTCCCTGGACTGGCGATTGACGCGGCAAACTCCTTCGTATCCAGCCTCAGACCGGTGCGCCACGGCGCGATATTGACTGTTGCTCTTAAGAGTTTGGTGCCGGGAGGACGAAGAGCGCGTGTAGTATCTCCTGTGGTCCGAGTTCGATAGGACCATAACGGCAAGTGGGAGAAGTACTGTATCTTATCTCCGAGGCCCTATGGCCCTGGCGTATCACGATGCGCTCGACCCAATCGCGTGTACAATCCTCGATATACTGAGAAAAAGGGCTGACAGCTAGGCGGGTCACACGATTGACAATTCTAACCCGTCTAAGCCGCAGATTACCCATCTCGACTTTGCATCCGAAAGGCTTCACGCTGGCATCAACACTCTAGGCCGCTGATGGCAGTCTAGGTATCTCCGTTGCGGGCCAACCAAAGTGAATTCCTTCGAGAGGTGTTCCAAAAAGATGCGGCCACCAACACGCGCTGTTGAAACTTGCGGTTTCGACAGGTTGCCCGACCCCAAGGAACTCGCAGTGCTCGCACAGTCTGGGACTTCTGGGACGGTCCATTGAGCCCACGTGGCCTCGTTAGTCAGCGAGCCCCTGTCGCCAGCATTGGTAGCACGACCGCACAGCCCAACAGCATCAAGATCGACGTTGAACAACTTTGAGCAACCCTTGTTCCGGGCCACTTTTGAGGTCCTTCGTGCATCAACAACACCCTGCGCTGGTATGCTCGAAGTCAGTAGGGAAGTTAAATTCGTTCAGGCGCCCCAGGCGGAGGACCTCCTCCAACACCATCCCTTCAGAGCGCAGCCCTTGACAATCATTGCAGAGCCGATGGAGCTCATTGAAGAGCCGATGGAGCATACACGTTTCTACGATGCCGGCACAATTATAGCCTTAGCAACCTTACAAAGCCTCGATATTGAACAGACGACGACAACAACAACCAACACCACAGCCTTGTAACCGTGAGGGCTGAGTGCTGCTCTCTCCCATCAGCTATTTGTGGTGCTTGGATACGATGTGCACAGTCACAAGCAATGAGAGAAGGTATAAAGACGTCTCGATTCTGCTGCATCTTCTCAGGACACACAGCCTCGTAAAGTCAACACTCTTCCAGCCTTGTTTCAGTAATCATCCATCATGCAGTCATTCACCGCGATCTTTCTGGCCTTGGCCGTCGCGGCCGTCCCTTCGCTTGCTGTTCCGCATGCTACTCCGCTTGCCGACTACACCAAGCTTATACCCACGGCCACACAAGGCGTCTTCCCTCGCGAGTCTGCCGCCGCTACCGGCGCCAAGGCAGCCGTCACCAGCGCTCCGGCTTCCACCCTGGTCAGCCCATTCTGTACCTCTTTCCAAGACCCCGATAGAGGCGTGGAGGGATACTGCCAATGTGCAGATGGCAATCACAACAGCTTCGATACGACTGCTACCACCGTCTGCCCTTATGTGCCGGATAGCACGGCCACTCCCCCTCTCGCCAGGCTTTGGTGGCTCATGCACGAACGGCGCAGACCCGAATAGTGATTGTTACAATACACTTCACTTGTCACAGTACCTCGGATGGTGATGGGAAAACAAGGAAGAAGCATGCAGCGACACCGCCGGCTTCGCGGTACCAGTCGATGACCCCGTACGCTCCTAGCACCTGCTCCCAACTCAACGTGGACCGTGGCTGCACTCAGCCGCTTTGGAAAGACTTTGAGAATACTGGGATGGATGCAACATTGAACTTCTACGTCAGCTGGACAATCTGGAACACGCAAGGCTTCATCTTAGACCTGTATACTGCTACTGGAGGCGCCGACCAGACCGTCCAGAATGCACTTAGCTCGATCGTGAACCTGCTCGACCCTGCTACGTCTGGAGATCCGGAGGGGCTGTCCCTCGCCCTGGATATACTAACTTTTGGGCTGTCTTTAAATTCTGAAGGCAGCATCGCTACGAATGCTCTTATCCGATCGGCGCGGCAGTCGTTAACGTTGTTTGGAAAGCTTTATCCGACTGGAGGTGTGGATACACTGTATGCGAGCTGGTCAGCTGTGGCGGCAGATGTCGGCAGTCTTACGACCGCCTGGAAGAATTCTGTTGCTGATGCTCTGCCGCTCATCGCAAACAACTTTACGCTGTTCTAAGGCTTCAACCAGCAGTCTGGCCTCTCGGGCATCCGTCCATTTCTAGACGGTCTGGAGAACTCTAACTCTGCGACTCAGTCAATCAGCACGTACGCCATCTCTGATTCGCTGAACACTCTCTCCTATGTGGTTAACCGGGGAGCATACACCGATGTCAGGGCCCTTCAGACGAATGGAACCAAGCTACGACACAGGCTGTGATGGCGGCTCGATCAATACGGCATTTGCGCTGAGTGTAGGTACACGATGCTCTAATCCAGCGACTCCAGCTAAGTCTAATCCTTTTTGCTCAGGGTACTACGACGGCACTGACTCTTACTCCATCACCAACCCATTAGCAATGTCAGACAGTAAACACGACCTTCTAGAGTTCTTCTTGAAAGGTACGAACCCGTTGACGACAGGCGACTCTTGTTCACCAGTGCTCTCACTTGTGTACAGTCGACTGGCCCAAACGGTGGCGCTAAAGCTACTGTCGACCAAGGCAACCCGACCTCTGTCACTTGCTTGAGCACCCTCCAGATATGCACCCGGTCGATCGATAACATCGAACCTTTCGATGACTGCCCCGTCCTGCCTTCGAGTGATGCAGTGCTCCCGGAGTACGGCGTCGACGGTTGCATTGGAGAAGACGGGTATGGGTATGGGTACTATGACGTGTCGCTGCAATACCTTGGAGGCGGGATATTGGAGAGTGACCCAGGGTCCTGGTATGGCGGCGCTGCTTGCGTCGAGGGACAGCACATCTAAGGGGTGGTCGCCGTGGCAGAAAGCCTACCATGTTGGCATGCAGCACTTGGTTGTGGTTCTGCACAGTCTTTTTGGGATGGGTACAATGGTAGTCTGGAGACGATGTCACATGTTTCATTCGAATTACAACGTTACAGTACCTTAAAAGCCAAGCAACCTCTATGACAGCACCTGCATGAGACCCAGAATCACGCTGTACGTAGCCACTCCTGACCATAGGTGCACGCTACGTCGTGCCGCAAAGATCTCGAGTACACGTGAGACGATTGACGGTTCTTGCTCCCAGCCTGCTCTTAGCCACTCCCTCATCCATCCAATACTCGGCTTCCTTCTCTGGCGACATCAAAGAACGAGTGTATCATTCGATACGCAACTGTGGTCCGCGTGCTGTAAGATTTTCGTGCTCTAATGGTCTGGTAAAATCGTCTGCAAGGCTGCCTCGGCTGGGAGTTGCTTTGCATCCTTAGCGATGAACACAGGTTAGGTGAGGAGTACTTCACAGAGAGGTTCAGGTACCCATCGACGACCGGTAGCAGCAGTTTCTCGTGCAGCGCACCGCCTTTGGTCGATCCGGTCTCTTGCTTGTTGTCAATCATGTCACAAGCGAAATTGGACCTCATTGAAAGGTAGGGCTCTCACCGTCTAGATACAAGCAGTCAGACTTCTGCTCAACACTCAGAGCTTTGGAAATCAGTGGAAGTCGTACTTTGTAACAAGCTCGACGACAGTACAGTCAGACGTAGCACCAGCGATCCTATCAGGTACCAGTGACGTCTCTGTCAGCATCTTATCCTGCATGCAGCTTGCTGACCGCTCGAATGGCGGAGCGCACGACAGGACGCACTGCGAGTGTTGTGGTCTTGCAGCAGGGCTAAGGAGATCCCAAACGCTCGTGTTGCAGTGCAGGTGGCGCGGAAGCGAGTCGTATATGGACAGCCGCGCACGTGCTTTGCGATGTTCGGTATCATCCGGCGTTCGCAGATAGAGCGATCGATAGATCACTCCACTGCGATTTGAGTATCGCGAAGGACCGGAAGCTCTTCTTGCCCTTTGCCGGCGTCTTCGAGGGACATGCGGCGAAGGAAACTCTGCCTAACTTGTAGCACAGGCCGCACATCTTCGGCCTCCGTAGCAAATACTATCTTCGGCAATCGATAAGAGTGAGGCCACAAGTCAGCCTTCCCGGTGGCTGCGGAGGATGCGCGTAAGGGGGTGCGGTCAGGTTGCGTGCCTGCTTTGACTGTTTCAAGATATAGCTTTCCGGTGGGCATGCCGCGCTGACGAGGTAGATCGCCGTCGCGTCGTATAACGCTACTTGTGTTCCCACACATCATGCTCCCTCACGTTTTGGGACCGTTTGTTGTTCAATTTGTTGAGTCGGTGGTGGTGTTCAATCTTCGATTCCCGGAGATCAGCATCCAAGCGCCGGCAACCTATTTCTCCTCCCGACGGAAATAGTAGCTCGAGCCCCGCAAAAAAAGGCGACTCAAGCATTAATTGCATAATATTATGCTTGGTTTCTGCAATGCACGTGAGGGTTGCATGTTGGCGCATGATCACTACCGACGACCTTCCAGTTCCGAAGACTCGGCCATCACAGCAGCTTTTGAACAGTACTCGACATTATATCACACCGGAGCTGCAGCGCGATGGCGACGGCGGGAACGGGACTACTTCTCGTATGATAAAGGCAATACAGCTGGGAGTGGGATCGGAGGATCGGAATTGAGTGAACATCGGTTGGCGGCGACGAGGCAAAGGACAATGGAGGAGGTTCACGGGGTGGATGTTGGGTGGTTGCATCATCCGGGCAAAAGTAGGCTATTACATGTCAAGCATGGGTGGTGTGAGGGTATGTGTTGATATTGTTATGCAGACCAACCACGCAAAGCTCCGCCCGCTTCGAAGCCTGTTGAGCGCAGACCCATTGGTACTCAGGATGGTCCACAAGCACAGCAGAAGACTCCGCCGCAGCAGCCTCAACAGCATCAGAGGAATGGATCACAGAACCCAGCGGCGGTGACGCCTCCGCAACCTGCGAGTACGGCGAAGGACAATATACAAGCTCTTCCTACAACTCCGACTACACCATCGAGCAATGGCACTTCTGCGGCAAAGTCGCAGTCAAAACGGCCTAGCTTGATGGGCCGGGCGAGCACAGGTGCATCTACGTCCAGTGGCGAAGGCAAGACAGGAGGAAGGAGGACTTCATGGCTGAATAACATCAGCTCCAAGTTCTCCTCTTCTTCCTCTCAGCAGGTGACACCCGAACGACCGGCTCCTGCATCTAGACAAGCTTCTGGAGGGCCGCAGCCAGTTGCTGTTGGTGCGCCTCCGTCGGTTACTAATGGCACGGCAGCATCTCTGCCTACTCATCATGAGGAGGAGGCAGAAACGCCAGAACCATATGTGCCAA
The DNA here is from genome assembly GCA_022814695.1 of Neocatenulostroma microsporum. NCBI lineage: Eukaryota > Fungi > Ascomycota > Dothideomycetes > Mycosphaerellales > Teratosphaeriaceae > Neocatenulostroma > Neocatenulostroma microsporum. The sequence goes on from JAKLLW010000064.1 coordinate 60,550, forward strand.
GCAAACCAGGCAAAGACTCGTCCTTTTTCTCTAACATAACGCGCCGACTCAGCTCTGCATCAACAAGTAGTGCACGGGCAGCGCAACCCAGCCAAGGCTGCGTCTGCCCTCGGAAAGTTTTGAACGTTGATCCAAACCGTCCACGCTGTCTGGTACCGGAGATGGACCCTAACAGACTCCGCAAGGTATCGTTTTGTGTCGATGTTGAAATCGCTGGAGGACCTCGGTATATAGATGAAGAAGAAGAACAGGAGATGAAGAAGAAGAAGAGTAGTGCTAAGTTGAAGGAAAGGGCAGAAGGTGAAGCGCTGAAGCGGCCGCAAGCTCTTGCTGAAGAAAAGGATGAGGGTGGCGAGAAGAAGGTAGATGCTAAGGAGGGCAGTAAGGCTGTCAACATCCCAACGCAGGACTCGAAGCAGGGGCGGGATCCGGATGACGAGGATGATGTTGATGGTGGTGCAAGCCCGCCTAACGGAGAGCAAGCAAGTAGGAAGAAGGAAAAGAAGAAGAAGTCCGAAGAGGAGCGGAAAGAACGAAAGGAGAAGCGGAGGCGAAGGGCAGAAGAGAATGGCAGCATTCCTGTTGAACTCCAGCTCGGTGACGAAGATGAGCAGACCAGTGCTGGCGCCTCGCCACCTGTCAGGCCCGATTCGTACACTAGCAATGGATCGTACAACCCAAACTCACCCGACGTACCTCCTCCTGTTGGCTCCTTCCCCGACAGACCTACATCTGTTCCTGGTCAGCAACCCAGACAAGACAAGCCTACTACCGACCCAGTACGCATCTACAGACGATGCTGCCAGCTCCGCGAAACACCTATCCTCAAGCGCATCACAGAACAGCTCATGTCACCCAATTGCACTACGCCTTTCGAACCTGGTGTAGTCACCTGTCTCGACCTCACAGGCTCCCGGCTCCAAGTCACCGACGTCGTCACCCTCGGAGACTGGCTGGCCGTAGTACCCGTCAAGAACCTCCGGATGGAAGACGCGGATCTAAGCGATGAAGGCGTGCGGTGCATCCTCGCCGGTCTACTCGCCGCAAAACGGCCGGAGCCTACGAAACGGAAGTCTGGGACCGTAAAGCCGAGACATCGGGAAAGGGTGCAAGCGAAGGCATTTGAAGAACGCTTAGGCGTAGTGGAGAAACTGACGTTCAAGAACAACCCGAGGATCTCGAAGTACGGATGGAAACACATCACTCTCTTCATCTATATGTGCAGGAGTCTCAAGGCGATCGATGTTAGCATGAACGAGTTCCCTGAGGTCTTTCCGGGTACCGCGCATATGACGCCGGTCAAGAGCCCGTCGCCGAGCACGCTGAAGGGAGATGGTAGGGAGGTTGAGTCCGCTGAGGTCCTGAATAAGTGTCTTTCGGAGCGCCTGGGAGGGTCGAAGCTGGAAGAGCTCATCGTATCCGAGTGTGGGCTCAGTGCGGCGCAGATCAGGAAGATTGTGGATGGGGCCCTGGTGTGCGGGATCTCTCGCCTCGGTCTCGCAGGCAACCATCTGGATGAAGAGGGCTTGTCGCACGTGATGCGCTTTCTTCGCTCCGGCGTCTGCCAGGGTCTTGACATCGGCGGCAATGACTTGAGAGGTCGACTGGGCATGATCGCCGAAGCTATCAATACCATCAGCGGCAAGCGACACTTGTCTTGCTGGGGTCTGAGTCTGGCGGGATGTAATCTTTGCACGTCAGACCTCAAGGCGCTCTTCCCAGCTCTAGTGAAGTTGCCAGACTTCCGCTTCATTGACCTCAGTCACAACCGAGACCTCTGTATGCGCGAAAACGGCACGATCTCGCTCTTCAGGCGGTACATGAGCTCCTTCAAGGAACTCAAACGTATCCATCTAGCGGATGTTGGCATGTCGCCGCAGCAGGCCATTGCTCTTGCTGATTGTTTGCCTGATGGGCCGAGGTTAGCACATTTGAACATCTTGGAGAACCCAATGTTGAGTGCGTTAGCACGTGCCAAGGACGAAGGCATGCAGGAGGATGCTTGTGCGCTGTATGCTAGTTTGATGGCCGCGGTGAGGGTGAGCAGTACGCTCATCTGCATCGACATTGACGTAAGTGTCGCTGTCTTCTGGCGGTGTATCACAGTGGCGGTGGTGTGGTACGACTTGCTGACTTTCGATCGTAGGTCCCGAGTCCGGAGAACAGTGAAGTAGTCAAAGCGCTAGCAAAGCAAGTCGTGGCATACTCGCTGCGCAACATGGAGCAATTCGCTATTGCAGAAGCTACCGGTATGGCGAACGCCACCGCCAAGCTTACCGAGCCGCATGGAGGCGAGAGGAAGGTCAAGGAGATCACTGTACCTGACGTTCTGATGCATCTCGTCGGCCATGTGGAGGGCAACTCAGAAAACCATGACGGCGATGACCCTGCGCCTGACGAAGACTATATTGTTGGCGGTACTGGCGTGGTCAAAGCGCTGCAATATGTGCTCGGCGAGAAAGCGGACGATCTCAGACGCAGCAGCATGCCTGGTACACCCATATCCGGCGCTATGACGCCTAGAGGATCTCGGCCTGGAAGCTCGGCGGGCTTACCACCTACTCAAGAGCAGAGAGGGAAGGCAAAGAAGATGAGCAAGAACCTCCTCGAATCCGCACGTAAGATCAGAGCAAGGCTCCAACCTGCGCTGATCAAGGAGGCTACGGCTGGTGATGAGCTGGCGTATCGGAGATTGCAGTTCCTGGACAATACACTTAAGAGCATGATTCAGCGGTTTGAGGAAGAGTACCCGGAGACTAGAGAAGCACCTCCTGCATCGCCCAAGCAACCAACCTCCGTTGCGTCGTCCGTGCGATCCGATCCCAGAACAGACCTCAGTCTGAACACACAAGCAACCGAGTTCACGAACACCGCCTCCGACGAAGAGGACCTGGACGAAGTGATCAGACCCTCATCCTCTAATCTCAAACGCAAGGGCTCCGAAGTTAATCTTGCTTCCCGCGCGCTGGCGATCGAGGAGGGTCGTCTCCATCGTCTCGGCCAACAGCTTCGTCGTGAGGTTGTTGACTCACCCACCACATCAGCACCACCCGAGAACGAGCGTATCCGTGCTCTAGGCGAGAAGCTAGAAGCCATTTCTGGCACTGAGCTCAAGAATATCGTAGAGAAAGAGGGCTGGGACAAATTGTTCAGGAAAGTCGGTGGCAATATGGACGATCTTCGAGCACTGCAAGAACAAGATCCAACCGGATGGGAGCAATTCATGGAGAGCCAGACGAAGGCTAGGATGAATATGGCTGATGGTAGTGGGAGTGCGGTGTCTTGATCTAGGTGTTCCTGTTTGACATGGGGCAAGGCTGTATCTAGCTACGGCGGCGCTATGTCTTTACGCATGACGCATGTAGAAGCGCAAGCGTAACGCAAGGAAGTGGTATGAGGTGCACACATGACGGCCGTACATGATGGTGGATTCCGATGAGATTTTGTATAGCAGAAGCCAGAGACCCAGACTCAGCTTCTTCGAGCCGGTTTCGTCACTTATGTATGAAGCGCTTCGAAATTGTTTCGACACTGGGTAAATCGTCGCTGCGTTTCGGTGTCCCCCACAGACTAGGTGTGCTGAGAGCCATACCGTCGTCCGTCCGACTAGGTGAACAAAGCTCTCAGCCTTGCTCTTGTCACAAGGTCGTTTCATCCGCATACGGTAAGGTCAATTTCTCCATCCTAGTGTGGACCTGCTTCCTAGCCCTCAGTCATCACCTTGCATGCATGCCAGCAATGACAGTTCTCGTCGTCACTGCACGGCTCTCCCTGTTCTCTCACGCATAATCAGCAACTCTGGCGTTCAATGAGCTTTCGTAAACTATCTGACTGATCACGAGAGGCGCCGGCAAACCATCGGACCGCTCCATACCCTGCATTCTACCGGGACCTGTCCAGTCAGATCGTCCTCGGAGTCCTCGCACATCGCTCGGAATCCAATACGCCTCATGCGTTCTTCGATTCCTATCTTTACTCTCGACGAGAACTGAGGCACTTACCGTGGCCCTTGCCATTGCG
>JAKLLW010000065.1:0-64362 GCA_022814695.1 Neocatenulostroma microsporum
ATGATGGCGGACTCGGAACAGAGCCCGCGAGGAATGTGCTTACCTTTTATGTCGAGAAAGTGGAACATCTCATGCAATAGCACACTGCCAGCGATAACCAAGGACCGGTCCTCGGCCAACTCCCAATCGGGTTCGGCATCGTTTTGCGAGGCGGCGGTCTGCGCCAGCCTTTCGTCGATCCCAAAATGCGACTTCTCGAGTAATCGTGGACATAGACTGATGCCCTCCTTGAAGTCGCCCCATGTCTGATTCGGCCATATAGTAGTGTTGCTATAGGGGCCCACAGCGAACGTGACACCCAAACTCCAGGAGCACTCACCATCGAAGTCATAATCAGGATCTATGCAGCGGATGATCCCTTCAGTCCTTTCCCGACTTTCGAGATTCTCACGCGCCTGGTCGAACTTCATTCTTATAGTAGCCAGATTGGTATCGAAGTCAGTAGCGTTGGGCATCAGGCCAACACCGAACCATCTCTCTAGCAGTGTAAACGCCATCTCCTGGGTCATTTTGCCCTGGTGCTCGTAGCCACCCGGAGGACTGTACTTAACCAGATCGCAAGCGGCCGTGGCATACTCTGCGAGCTTCATGGCATCTTGTTGAGCCATGCGTAAGTTGTTGTATTGATGCAGCGTGCAATTTTGGTATCTGCCGTGGTTTACTCGCATCTGCTGTGATGCACTTTGGTTCACCGGTGCGTTGATGCCATCTTGCCCGGCGATGCGTAGTCCGTCCTGTCGTTCGAGAGTGTTGTTCCAGTATCTGGCCTGGACTGCTGGTACGTGTGACCAGGCCAGCAGCAGCGCGCTAAGTGCACCGGAGAGGAGGCGCATGACGTGGGACTTCTTCCAAATGGCTGTAGAGGCGGGTGAGGTACAGGCGGTGGGGATAGTGTAGTCTGAGACTGTACGCACAGTATCTTTAGAGGAGACCGGCAGATGGCGGTCGTGAGTGTCTTGAGTTGAAAGATGTAGTGGAAGAAATACGAGCGAGAGCTACTTATGAAAAAGTGAAAAGGGTGCAGTGGCGGGTTTCTGTCGTGGACCTTGGTTCGTGAGAAACATGGACCGCCGGTATGCCTCTCGAGTACGGCACGGTCGTAGCGTCAGCGACTTTGAACCCAGCTTCTGGCAGAATACGATGATAAGAATGCATGGTAGCCTCTTCGCCTCTTGAGCTCTTGAGAAGGTATGCTGGGCGTATGTTCGCGTTCGGTCCGGTGTCCAGCTAGACCTCAGTCTGGAGAACGGAAAATCAAGTAGAAGCTGGGTCGTGAGAAATGTGATGCGCTGATCTACACTTTCGAATGCTTTTGATTGCTATACGGTTGTGTTGTTCGCGTTTTCAAGGCTGCACTCATGAATGCGCAAGAGTCCCTACCAGGTAGAGGTAGCGTGCCTGGAAAACACGCTAGAGTCTTTGTTTGAAGGGCCAACAGGCTACGTCGTTGTGATCATGATCGTCAGTAGCTCATACATGAAGGCACAAGATAGAGTACATCAAGCCTTCGAGATCCTCTCGCGGATCTCTTGATGGTCTGGACCTTTGATACGGAGCGACTTCGAGCGACTGTGGCTGATCCAGGAAAACCAGGTCTTGGCGGTGAAACATGGTGGTGAATAGAGACCGGTATGTCTGTCGATAGCGCTTGAGACTCGGTACGGCCTCTGGAGAGAAGGCACGGCCGAAGAAATCGCAGGGAGATGTGGTGGTTTGATATCAAATACATGTAATGGTAAGGAAAACGCCGTCATAGAAACCGCACGGTCCACCAACACCACGCCTCCGCTCCCGAGCACCTCCCGCGCCACTACCTTGCTAACCTGCTGGTGCGACCACGACCTTCAACCCACCACCGCCGAAGCATTGCTCATGCCGACAGCGACCTCGCTACCCTCTCTGGATATCAGCACACGGGCGCCACGAGTCCTCGATATTTCTCCGTCAGCATCCGGAGGCCAGCCGCCGCTTACGACGTACTCCGCGGCAAGGGATACTGTATTGCAGATTGCGGCTCGAAGACTGGACTGCGCATTCACCTTGCCGATTGTTCCATTGTCGCCACTGGTCCGAATTCACTTTCACGGGGAAGTCGAAGCCACACCATCAAATTTGCGACACTTATCACTCGAGAACATCATGTCAGCAGTCTGACGTACGAGCATCACTTCCGGCCTACAGGTGAGGCCACATCGTTAAGAGAGAGGATATCGCCAAAATGTCAGGGACGAGCACATCAGGCCCCAGTGAGGCGACTGCGGCGCCGACACCAACGCAGACGGGCCACAACGGCGGCGGCGGGCCCACCAGCTCACCACTGCTGTTCTTCGTGGCCCTCGGATTTGGCGTGGTGTTTACGAATCTATGGTACGGCATATCGCGCGTGGGCATGAAGTGCAATGCTGACCTCACCGCAGGATCATAGTAGGTGTCAAGTACTGCTTCAGATACAACCAGCGCAACCGAGCCGCACGAGCCTTCAATGAGAATGGCGACCCCATCGATCTCACACAGGTGGCACGGCCGCATAGGAGGAGGAGAGAGAAGAAGCTTATGTCAATGGAGGAGGTCAATGAGCGCTTCCCATTGACCAAGTACAAGGCGTTCCAGGCATCCAGAGAAGCCGAGGGGCTGCCAGCTACCGGCGGGATCACGGCACCACCGAGCAGAGCGGGTAGTATCAAGGAAGGGCTGGGTACGATTGGAGAAGAAGATGAGCGGAGATCTACGGACACTACACGATCAAGGCCGACCACAACACTCGGCATTGCGCAGCAGGATCATGAGGATGCCACGACAGCTGGTGCCGAGAGGACGTCCATGCAGGGCGCTAGGACATCAATGCATGTTCCAAGGACCTCGATGCAAGGCCCCTCAAGGGTGTCGGAGGATACGTCGAGAACGGAGAAGTCACCGGAGAAGGGTGTGCTTGAGCGCAGCGATACTGCGCAGACGGCGATGACCGAGCCGGATGCCGGTCAGCGTAACGAGGACGAAGAGGTGGATGAGGACGACCCCATCCGCACTGCAGCGCCACCAGAGATGCTTGCCGCACCCGGCGACGCCTGCGCAATCTGCTTGGACACTCTCGAAGACGACGATGACGTACGCGGCCTGACATGCGGTCACGCCTTCCACGCTGCATGCGTCGATCCATGGCTCACAAGCAGACGCGCTTGCTGCCCGCTCTGCAAAGCCGATTACTACGTCCCGAAGCCTCGTGCAGAAGGCGAGGATCCCACTGCACCTACCGGCCGGAGATCAGCGCATATGCGCGGTATCAACCTCCCATCGACTCCATCAAACGTGTGGATGGGCGGGCGGCCAGGCATGTTCAGACCGCGCATCATGCTTGCTGGTCCTCGCTTCTTTATGGCCGATGCGCGTGACGGGCAGTACGCAGCGCCAAGAGGCAACCCATTTGTCGGCGAAAGGCAAGCGCAGGCGAACACGAGCAGGTGGCGGATGCCTAGTATGCCACGATTCGGCAGGCGCAACCAGCAACAACCCACAGGCCAGCACGGTCCAGTCGAGGAGATGGTCCCGCAAACGCCATCTCAGCTCGAGGCTGGTGGGCGGTAATCACTGTCTTGCCAGCTACCCTCTCGCATCTTTCCTGATATCCAGCTTACGACATTGAATTTACGACTACGATGATACCTCAGAAGCTATTGGGCGCTTCAACACCGGCGCTGGGAGCTGAGAGCATGGAGCACAAGGATGGATGGCCATTTGGAGGCCGCATTTACTTGCTTCTTTCTTCGGCTGCTGGCTAGCGTTTGAGCGCTTGCATTTGCCGATGGGGATAGGCGAGACTGTATGTATGCTGAGATCTTATGCATGGCTGTTTTGCTGAAGTCGCCATCCCTTCGTTATCGTGAACATGTGACGCTGTTTCTTCAACCCATACCAGCCTGCAGGGATTCCGGTGACCGACAGAGCTCGGCACAGCAAGAATGTACCATCGACGTACTGTTGACTACGGTTCAAGCAGACTCACAAGCCGACAGACCCAGCCTACCGTCGACCTCTTCGCAGCACAGAACACTGACTACAGATCGCCACTGCCGGGTGGTTGGATCTTGACGCGGAGGGCATGTTACCCTCTCTGTCACCAACCCGACAGCCGGATTGGACAATGTATCTGTCCATAGAAATGTAAAGAGCAAGTTGGGACACGGCCATGTACTACATCTATCGGCAGAGAGCAGCCTTCCGAGCACCGCGACGCTGGTACGACTCGTGCCACTGCTTCGAATGTCCAATTGCCGGCACCTCGCCCTCCTCCCGGTCTTGATTTATCATATCTGTCAGGTTATTGACGTACCCAATTTCTGCACCATCTGCTTTCAGCGAATGGAAGTCACGGCCTGCGCCCCTTTGTGCCACCCTCTCCTCGTACTCACGCTGCATCTGAGCTCGGGATGGCAGAGATGCCTTCCCTGCAAACACTGCGGCGACGGCCATGGCCTGGAACTCGAAGCACGAGAATGTGGCGACATGGTATGGGACGCCGATGAATGCCAGCGTGGGGTCAGGAATGTACCATACGTCCTTGTGCAGGTTGTGCGTCTGCTGGCCGTCGGTCACAAGAGCGGTTTCATTCGCGTTCTCAGCTCGCGTACCATCGGCGTGGTATTGTCGCATAAAGGGTAGCGATACGTGGTAGCCCGTACACACGATCACGCGATGCAATCCAGTAAGCTTCTCGCCGGACCGGAGCCAGACTGTGCCATCGATAGACCCATCCGGTAGTAGTCGATCACTGTGTAGCTCGAAACGATCTAATCCGCCTATCCGCATACCGCTTGGAGGCAGTAGACAGTCCGGCACATCGTACTTCCCACCTCGACTGGATTGATACACACGATCCGCGATGCTGCCAGCTTCCCGCGCGATGTCGAGCGATGAAACTCCCGCGCCTATCAGGAGGACCTTCTGGCTGGCGTACTCCTCAGCACTGCGATATAGCTTCGAGTGCTGGATGCGGTCCGGGAAGGATCCTTGCCACTGCGACAAGCCTGGTATGTCTGGGATATTAGGCGCCCAGTAGTGACCGCATGCGATGATGACGGCATCATACTCCTGATGAGTGTCAGCCGTTACAGAGTCTCGAGAGGAGGTTATGGGACTGCACATACGTGCGTGGAGGGCGTTATCCGACCGTTGCCAGCTGGGTCAAGCGCAGCAACTTCGACTCTCCACTTTCCACCGACTTTTTCGACATGCGTCACTCTTGTGTTAAAGCGAATATCTCCGATTGCACCCGTTGCTTCAGCAGAATCCTGAATATAGTCGGCCAAGACATGGTGCGGTACCCACTCGGCAGTACCTGGCTTCCACTGGTGGCAACGCATCTCCATCTCGATGGTCGAGACATTGTTTGCAAGACGACTGTAGCATGGCCTGGCGGACAGTTAGTCAGGCGACAATGAGGAAGCGTGACTAGTGATACCCTGGAGGCGCGAAGCTGATCGATGCATCATCACCTGGATCATCGACAGGACCTAGCGGGCTATCACAGCGCTCTGAGTTTCCCACCTTCGTTGCTACGCTTTCGTCAAGCTCAGGTGAGTCTCCTACAGAAGGTGTCGTTGCTGGATATGTGCCGTCTTTGGCTATACGCTCGTCAAACACCCTGGTATGGTAGACTTGGTCAGCTGATTGCTCAAACTGCGCTCCCACGAATGTATGTAGACTTACCATACACCTCCAGCCCGCTTCGAGCGCTCGAAAACAGTTACTCCGAGTCCTGCTGCTCTCAGATGAATGGCTGCTGCGACTCCGCTGATGCCAGCACCGATTACTGCTACAGTCTTGACTTCCAGGCGAGCCGAAGCCATGCTGAATGTTTAAGCAACACATCGTGGCAGGTACAGCAATGTACTGTTTCCAGATGATCTGAATCACGTCAACTGGGAGTGCATACGCTGACAAGCTCACGGGAGCTTGCAATATGGCCACGCGAGCACGCCATTCCTGCATACAACGAGTACGTACAACATCGGAGGAGCGAATGCGACATTCGATCGTAAAGCAGTCTTTTGCGTCTACCCACGGCAATATCCAGGGGGCGGACTACCATGCGAGCGGTGCAAGCGATTGGTCACCTCGAAGCAAAATTGGAAAGGCGTGCACTGCCCTGAAGCTTCGAGATTCACCTACTTGGGAACGAAAAGCGGATTTCGGAGACGATTTGCAGCTACCAGGCTCATGACTACAGTATGTGACCTTCGTGCCGGTCACCTTGCGCTTGGCCTGGGGATGGCGACCTCCCAACGATTGCCCCTTCGCTCAAGCCTTCGCCTACACCTCGTCGACGCCCGCGGTCTTCCGAGCCAACTCCCTCCGCTGCACACCGCGGATGGCAAAAGCGGTCGCAATCAGTGTGGCCGACAAGAACACCGCCGTGATGTAACCCTTCTGGTACTGCGGCGCATCCACCTGTTGCCAAATGATCAATGGCAGCCACGCCTGGAAGACGTAGGCCATGTCGTTCATGGTAGCCGTCACCACCGCCCGCTCTTCCATATCATTGCTACACGCCTCGTTGACCCACGCCATACACAACCCGCTCAGCCCGTATCCGCAGCCCATGAGAATGAGGACCGCCCATTTCCATCCTGTCGAGATGTCCCAGATGGCCAGTGAGATATAGCAGATAATGTTCACGACACCGCCGAAAACGATCGGCGGCCACCGGCGACCTTTAAGCCATGAGTCCGAGCTCCAGGCGTAAGCCAGAGTAGTCACAATCTGGATCGCATTCGTCGTGGTCGGGTATACATTGATCTGCCAAATCTTGTACGAATGCTGCTTGTCATGTCGGAGGAACTGCGCGAATGCTGGAGAGGCGGAAGAATTGCCATTGTTAAAACAGACGTAAAGCAGCGTGAAGGCGTAGATGTGCCAAGAGCTGAAGATCTTCGCAACCTTGGCCTTCGTGTACGGTTCACGGGGCTTCCGGCCTTCTAGCTCCATCCGCTTGCGGGCAAACGCACGCTCGGACTCGCTGAGATAGAAGGCTCGAGTGTTGCTCGGCATATCTGGAAGGCACAGGAACCCCGCTAGTGCGATCGGCAGAGATATGATACCGTCAACAAGCTAGTCATGTCAGCAAGATGACTCTGGCTTCCACTGTGTGCAGGGCGACATACGAAGAGCCACTGCCAGCCTTTGAAGCCGCCTTTGCCATCCAGATGGTACACTGCGGCCATAAGATACCCACTGATCATCGAAGCGACACCGCCAGCTGCATGGAAGATGCAAGCTCGCTTTGCCAGCTCGTCTTTGCGGTACCATGAGCCAATGATGTACTGCATGCCTGGATAGAAGCCAGCCTCCGCCAAACCGACGAAGAAGCGTATGATGTACAGCTGGTACGCGGAATTGCACCTCGATGTCCCGAACGTCAAGACCGTCCAGATGATTTGGAGGGCAGGTATCCATATGGAAGGGCGCACTCTGGATAGAACGATGTTTGACGGTATCTCGCCGATGACGTAGCCGACTGTCCAGGCGGTTTGCATGTAGTTGAGCTCATTGCCGTAGAGCGATAAGTCGTCCTGCCTGGTGGGTGTAAGCATTAATGCAGAACGTTTAATTGGGTGAGTACTTACATTCCAGAGACGAAGGCATTGTTGAGGTTGTTCTGATCCAGATACTTGATGAAATATCCTAGCGATGCGAACGACAGGATGGCCAAGTCAATCTTGAATAGGAACTTCCGCTCCTCGGGCGCCTTGTCGAGCGAATCCCAAATGTAGCTTTGCCAGCGACGCTTAGGCTTCTCTGCAACAATGATGTCCGCTTGTACGTCCGCCGGGAGGGCCGTTACCTCAAGCTCTTTGACCATGTTGTCGGAGTCAACCACGATGGAAGGACGGTTTAGAGGATGCGGTAGTTATTCCTGCAGCGTTTCTGAGAGAGGGACAGACGCATGATATCGTCTCTCACCTCTGCGACATGCCCAGACTCAACGGCGAGAGGTCACGTCGTGCTTCGGCCTCGGCGGATTGACCTGCCTTCGTGGCGTCCACTACAGATGCACCAAAAGTGTTCAAGCGGAGCCTTGCACTGAAGGACGCAGCATGCTACGTTCGAGCTCAATGGCGCGATCAGCGGGGCTGCATGGCGACTGTATCTGAGCGTTTGTTGCATGTCTGGCCCGCAGATACAAGGTCAGGTCGTAGTCTGAGTGGTGTGGTGGCAGTTGATAAGGCGCGCAGATGTCGTGACAGCTTCCGCTGATGGCGAGCTTGGTCGTATACCCAGCAACTCCGCATCACGCAATGATCCACGCACGACCATGCAGTTCGCGTCGTATCGAGGCCAGCCGATCGCTGTTCAACGTTAGCATCCCATGTGGTGTGTAACATGCGAGGTTCAACAGCTTCCTAGCTTCCAAGAATGCTCAGTAATACACCGAGCTCCCCATGCTTGAGTCGTCGCTCGCGATCGAACATATAGCTGTCCGTCAAGCCTACAGGCCTACAGTCTCTTTCTCTAACCAATTTCGCACAGACTTCGCTACAATGGCACCAATCGCAATAGCAGATACGTTCTCAGACGTCGTTCCTTGGCACAAGAGGGACACTCTTGGCCTTCCTGCTCCAACCAGGACTCGTCTTGAGAAAGCCGGCGTCGATCTATCGAATGGATACCCATATAGACCCGCCGCACCAAAGTACCTAGACGATGCATTCAGCGTCCGCAACGACCCGTGGGAGCACATCGACGCCGGAGCTCGTGCAGCCAAGAACGACCCGAAGAAGACTGCCCTCCTGTCCGCCGCTACCAAGGTCACGAACTTGACCAGCCATATCGGTACTGAGATCGAAGGTCTGCAGCTCAAGGATATCACCGATGAGCAAAGAGATCAGCTGGCTCTGCTGATAGCTGAGCGCTCTGTGGTGTTCCTCCGAGACCAGGATCTCTCTCCACAGCAGCAGAAAGAGCTTGGCGAGCACTTCGGCAGGATCGAGGTCCATCCTCAAACGCCGCAGGTCCCTGGCATCGATGGTGTTACGGTAAGGAGAGCAGACGCCGACGAAGCCAACACTGCCTGCACCTCACAGATGCTAATGCTGCCCAGGTCATCTGACCAGCCCTCCAAGCAACCGAACGAGCAGCCCACTTCCGCCAACCAGGCGGTGCTTCGCGCTGGCATACTGACCTCGTCCACGAGCGCCAACCAGCAGCCATCACCCACCTCCACAACGATACCGTCCCAACCATCGGTGGCGACACACTCTGGGCCAGCGGGTACTCCGCTTACGAAAAGCTGTCCCCTGAGTTCCGCAAGATCATTGACGGCCGGAAAGCGGTGTATTGGAGTGCGCACAGCTACCTTGAGAGGGCAATGAGACTGCTGGGCCCAAGCATATCGAACGAATCCATCCGATTGTGAGAGTGCACCCGGCTACGGGGTGGAAAGCGCTGTGGGTTAACAGAGCGTTTACGAAACGGATTGTTGGGTTGGATCAGGCGGAGAGTGATGTCATCTTGAACTACTTGTTCGATGTGTTCGAGAAGGTACGCATAGCGTCGGTTGGTGCTGGTAGTGTTGGCCTGCTAACCTCCTGAGCAGAACATCGACATCCAGGTGCGTTTCAAGTGGACGCCCCGGACCAGTGCGCTGTGGGACAACCGCATCATGATTCACAATGCTTCGTGGGATTATGAAGGTAGTGAGCCGAGACACGGCACCAGAGTGACCTCGCTAGGAGAAGAGCCAGTGTTTGATGCAGATGCGCCGACGAGGCGTCAAGCTCTTGGGCTTGTTTCGCCGGATGAGTTGTGAATGATGTATAGCATACTACCGTAAGGCTTTGGTACTGTAGCTCACGTCATCTATGATACATCCACGTATGGTGCAGTGTGCGATATTCACCACTATGGTACACCTCGGTCCCACACGCCCGCTACCCCTTGCAACGCATGGCAGATATGCGCATGCTACCCTCAGCCGATGTTTGATGGACTTGGCGCATCAAAATGCAATTAACCTGTTCCCACTCAACACCTTCCCAACCTGCTTCTGCACATTCTCAAACCTCATGAAGGCACAACTCTCGCTCTCCAGATGATTGAATAGTCCAGCTAGAGCCTTAAAATCCTTGCCACAACTCCGGTTTGGGCAATGGTACTCCCGTTGCTGGTGAGCCGGAGACTTCAGATGCTGGTTCAACGCGTTGGAAGTCCTGAAGCCACGATGGCACATATAGCACTCCCAGCACGAACCATTCCAAGCACGATCAGTGGCTTGGTAGGTCGCCGTGGTGCCGTCGTGGTATGTAAGCTGCTTGTTCGTGATGAAACCGTTAGGGTCGCGTTCACGGATGATGCGGAGGATGGTGTCCCGGTTCAGACTTGGTGCATTGGGGCAGGAGCCGGTCTCGAGGTGGTGACTCAGGCCACTAGCAGTGACATGGTTGACTTTGCAGAAAGGACAAGCGACGGTTGTGCCTTGATGAATGCGAGATCGCATATGCTGGAAGTTGTGTTAGCGGTCAATCTGGAAGGTCAGACAGCCGTCTTACCTGGCTCAACTCATTGTCGTTCCTGAATTGGCGATCACAGTCGTAGCAGTAGTAATTCTCCCGATGGCCCTGGTCATCCATGTGCTCCTCTGCATCGTTCTGAGAGCGGAAACACAGATTGCAACTCGCGCAAGGGTAAGGGTACTTGAAATGACCCGTCTCGTCCATGTGCTGTTCTGCGTCGTAATCCTCGCGGAACCGTATGTTGCAAGTGTCGCAAGGGAAAGGGAATACCGTCCTGACACATTTCGTTGCGTTCACATGCTGGTCGCGAGCATGCTGGGTCCTGAAAGAACGCTGGCATCCCTCACACGACCAGTGAGCGTACTCGTCCATATGCTCATCGCAGTCGCCCTCGTTCCAGAAACGATCGTAACACGACGGGCACTCGTACATTGTGGGTGCGGACTTCGAAGCGTTGGGTGTAAGCTGAACGAAGGAGAGGAATGGGAAAGACCTTATGGACAGCACTCAATCGTAGAGAGCGGTGACGAACGAACGACGAGCAAGGGTGCCGATTGACTGTACCGGCTTCAGGAAAGACGGGTGGTCCTTCGACGGCGAGCTGCTTTAGCGTTGAGGAGTTGTTTGCCCAAGGAAACCACAGTGGCGGGACAAGGGAGAGATGGCGGCTTTGGGAAGACAGAACGAACAGGAAGAGAACGAGATACGTGAACGAGACTGTACAAAAGTCGACCGAAACGACTGTGGTGAGGCGAGAAAGTGCATATGTGGAACGAAGGCGAGATGGATGAGCTTTGAGAGGTCGAAAGGGGTCGTCTCGGTCGTTTCATGTTCAAGCCTGAGCCGAGCGATCTTCACATGCATCGACGGAAAGCGGGAGACGGGAAGATCCGTTGGCAGCCGCGGTTCACTCAACTTCGAGATGCACCAAGCACCTTCCGATGTCAATTTTGCGACAACAGACTAAAGTCTGCCACAACAACATCGATTGCTCATATTGATACGAAAAGCGCCGCACGAATCTGGTCGCGACCGACATCCTTACGATTCAACACTCGAATCTATATCTCGCAAGCGCGAAAAGGTAAGGCAGCAGTTCCGGCGGATGAGGTGAGCTCTGTGATGCGCAGGAGTTCTGGATAGGCGGTAGTGGTCGCTGGCAGTCTCCACGATGCCTGGCTTCGTTGAGGAGGTTATGGGCGATGCGCCGGCGGCGGTGGTAGTGCAGCAAGAGTACAACATTCTGAAGCAGAGGGTGGACTTGGACATCGACTTTGCGCAGCGGTCGGTGAAGGGCAGCACAGAGATCACCATAGTACCGTTGGTGAAGGACTTGAAGCAAATACGGCTACATTGCAGACAATGCAAGCCGACATCCGTCCAGGCAAGCGGCATCACTGCAAAGTACGAGTACGATGACCCGTGCCGGCGACTGCGCATGCCCAACGGCTCGAGTGTGCACCAGCACCATCAGCTCAAGGATAAGCTGGAGCAGTCGTTGCATCCTTCGCCTTTGCCGGAGCTTGAGATCACTCTCCCAGCCAAGCTGAAGATTCAAGAGTTGCACACGGACGCCAACCGATTACCGCAGTACGATGGCACACCGAGTCTGCAACGACAAGAGACGGATGCGATGGCTGCAGCTGAAACGCCTACGGTGCAGAACGCCGCAGGTCCAACGTTTGCGCCCATCAAGCTCTCCATCGAGTTTGAAGTCAACAGCTTCCGCGACGGCATACATTGGGTTGGCTGCGAAGATGGAGACAAGCGGTTCCCGTACTTGTATACCAAAGGCGAGCCATGGGCAGGTAACACGAGCTGTATCTTCCCGTGCGTGGACGATGCGACGTCGAGATATAGCTGGGAGCTGGCTATACGGTGTCCTCGTACACTCGGCGATGCGTTTCGGAGGCCAAAGGTTGCAACGAGCAGTCAGGAAGCACCTGCGACTAGTGGAGATACCGTCATGGCGAACGGTGTCGAAACTGCGTCAAAATCAGCCACCAACGCCAAAGACGCCGAGCCGGAGTACCTGGTCCACTTGGATGAAGAAGATGCCGCTCTCGAATTGGCCATAGTCTGCGTGGGTGATCAGGCGGATGACGTAGCCGATGCTGAAGACGAGACGCGACACACTGTCACGTTTGTAATGAACGATCTGATTACGGCACGCCACGTAGGTTTCGCAATAGGGCCATTCGAGCGCGTTGACCTCTCCAGCACACGTGACGCGGATGACGAGGAGCGACTTGGCCAAAGCGCCGTAAAAGCCGATGGTTTCTGCTTGCCTGGCCGTGGCGAGGAGCTGCGGAATACTTGCTTCCCGATCACACGAGCTATCGACCACTTCGGCGTGCTCTATGGCTCCTTTCCGTTCTCCAGTTACCAGATCGTCTTTGTCGACGACTTGGCATACGATACGGTGGCAGCCGCGGGTCTATCGCTCTGCAACTCGCACCTGCTGTTTCCAGAAGACATCATTGACCCGCTCGAGCGCAACACCCGCACCCTCATACGCGCCGTATCGGACCAATGGGCAGGCGTCAGCGTAATCGCGAAAGACCCTACCGATGCTTGGGTCATCTCCGGCATCGCCGGCTTCATGGCGGACAAATACGGGCAGATACTCTTCGGTAACAACGCCTATCGCTGGCAACAGAAGCTGGCGGCAGAGAGGATCTATGACCTAGACGCCGACCGCCCATCTATCCATCAACACGGCCCTTTACTGCATCTGGATCCCTCCATCCGCGAGTTCTTGGACCTGAAGTCCGCAAGCGTTCTCTTCATATTGGACCGCCGCCTGTTCAAGGCCAACCAATCGAGCATTCAGCGTATCGCGAACAAGATCTTCCTCAACGCCAAGACGGGCACGCTTGAGAATGGCGAGCTTTCTACCGAAGAGTTCAAACGGTCATGCGAGAAATATGCCCATGGCAAGCTTGAACCTTTCTTTAACCAATGGGTATACGGCGCTGGATGCCCCATCTTCTCCGTCGCTCAGCGATTCAACAAGAAGAAGCTGGTTGTCGAGATGACTATCACACAGAGACAAATGGAGCGGGTCACAAAGCCGCCTTTTGCGCCAAACAATTTCATGCGAGAGATCAAGGAGCATGTTAAGGAGGTCTGGGCGCAGGAGACACAGCTTGTGTTCACTGGCCCCATGACTATCCGGATCCATGAGGCGGATGGTACGCCCTACGAGCACATTGTAGAGATCAAAGAGCAGACTACTAAGCTTGAGATCCCGTATAACACGAAGTACAAGCGGTTGAAGCGGTCTCGGCGGCAGAAAGAACGTGCGATGGCCGATGGCAACACCGGCGAAGGCGGCGAAGACTCCTTACTTTACTGCCTCGGCGACATCCTGGATACGCCAGAAGAGCAGAAAGAATGGAATCTCATCGACTGGACAGCAGACGATGAGGACCGTATGGGCCAAGAAAGCTACGAGTGGATCCGCATGGATGCCGACTTCGAGTGGATTGGGAAGATCCATCTCGCCATGCCGCTGTATATGTATGTGTCGCAGCTGCAACAGGATAGGGATCTAGTGGCTCAGTACGAATCAGTGCGGGCAGTGGTACTCGCGAACCCGCATCATGTCTCGCTGAGTATCTTGCTGCGGACGCTGATGGATCGACGATACTTCCATGGCATTCGATCAATGGCTGCTGATGGCTTGGCTATCTTGGCCGCGGGTGCTCGGTTAGATCAGACTGGTGGCGAAGACGTCAAGAGGATCGGACAGTTCCACCTTCAGAAAGCCTTCGAAGAGCTGTTCTGCTTCGAAGGCGAGACGATGCCGAGACCGAACGATTGGTCCGACCGGATCAACTTCATCATCCAGTGCGCTATCCCACGCGCTATGGCCAAGCTGCGGGACAAGGAGGGTAAAGTACCGCTAGCTATTCGGCAGTTCTTCATCGATCAGCTGCAGTACAACGACAACTCCGACAACCCTTTCTCGGACTGCCACTACGTCGCGACTCTCATGACTTGCTTAGCGGACTCACTCGTCTCATCCCATCGCGAGCCACAGCCGACCTACACCTTCAGCTTCGACGAAGAAGAGGCCGTGGAGCCCGAAAATCCAGACGAGCCGTTCGAGAAGGAAGGTATCGAGGCCATCGAGCGATACCGACGTGTAGATGAGTGGGAAACCACGTACCACAACATCTACTCGCTCACCGCTCTCGACTGCCTGCAGAGGCTTACCAAGGCTGGCCTGGTTAAGAATAAGACGAGGGAGGTCCTGCAGTATACCCGCCCTACTAATGCGGATTTGGTGCGGATCGCGGGGTTCAAATGCCTTGTCGAGTGCGGCCTCACACGGAAGATGAAGGTCATGAAGTGGCTGGTCGAGAGCATTGCGGATGATCCTTCGCCTTTCGTACGAAGCCGGTTGATGGCTTGCTTTGGCGAGGCGCTAGGCCATATTGCGCTCGGTGATTCTGAGCCAGCTCAAACGGCGCTGCCTCCACCGACGACGGAGACGGATGGGCTGGTATTGGAGCAGGAAGCGAGTAATGAAGCCAGACAACTTGAGGCTATGCGTAAGACGACACCTGAAGGTGCCATTGCGGCCCTGAAGGCTGCGCTGGGAGATGAACAAGACTTCAAGCAAGCTATCTGGTATGCTGCTACTTCTCCGGACCTCACGCTCGACGAGATCGCGGCGTTCTGCGACATAGCGGCTTTGTTGTACCCACCGATAGCATCGGCGCCGGTCACTTTGAAGCTGCAGCGTCACCTTCGTTGCGAGCGCGTTGACCGGAAAACGGTACGGTTCTATCGGGAGGGACCTTTCAAGACTTCGCCGCTCAGGGCGCTGCCAATGGATGATCTGGAGGATATGCGCAAGCTTGGCTTGGCCTACACTGGTCCTGTACCTCAGGAAGCCGTGAAGCGGCGGCAAAGCAGTGAGGAAGATGTTCCTATCGCCATCCAGCAACGGCAGAAGCAGGGCATGCTCCCACCACCTGGTGTCCCTACACCCACGACCGAGCAGACCGCTGGGCCCAAGCTGAAGTTGAGCCTGGGCTCCAAGCGGAAGGCTTCTGTCGATGTGCCTACGCCCTCACGCGCTGGTAGTCCCAAAGCGTTGAAGGTGTCGAGGCAACAGACGCCGGCAAGTGCGCACAGTCCGCAGCCGAAGAGGAGTCCTAGTGCGGCTAGCCAGCAGCGCAGGGGTAGTACTCCTGGCTCGAAGTCCTCCGCTGGGAAGAAGTCAAGGGTGATCAAGCTCTACCTCAAGAGTCCGGCTGCTAGAAGCAAGGCTGCTGATATAGTCTCACGGCCGTCAAAGAATGCTGTGGGGACGAAACCAGCGGTGACCGAGCCAGCTCGATCTATCACGCCTATCGCGATCCCGTCAGTTGCGCAGCCGCAATCCAGCTTATTCCAATCGCCTACGGCGTCTCCGGCGCCAGCCTCAACGCTGAACCTCGGCGGCTTCCGGTCCTATGGATCGGTTTCAGAAGCGTCTCCTGCCGCCGCAGCGCCATCACCCAGCGTTGGCGGCTTCAGAGCGTACCCTTCAGCGGACCCCGCCAGTGCCTTGGTTCCTGAAGTTAAGCGCGAGAGTATTGACGCAACGGCGGCAGCGAGCCCGATCAGCGGTGTGGCTCCGAGCCCGATGTCTGCGTCGCCGGTGAACTCTGGTATGCTACCACCGCCCAAGCCGAAACTCAAGATCAAGCTTGGTGCGCCCAGGAAACCGAGCTTGGAGGGCGGTGCGGGATCTCCTCCGTAGTGCGAGAGGGAGATGGGTAGTTGGAAGGGCATTGTGGTAGATGATGGCTTGGTTAGCGATAGAGATAGCGAGAAGGACGACCAGGACGTCAGGATCGCGGAACTGCAAGAAGGGATTGCTGAGCTGCAAGCACAGCTCAACGCCCTCCAGCAAACAACGGAGTGTGAGAAGCTTCGGTGCGGCGTCTGCGGTGAGCAGGAATGGCCCACGCTATTGGGCATCATGAACCATACGCTTTCAGAGCATAAGCGGAAACTAAAGTGTTGCCTCTGCGGTGAGCAGGAATGGCCAACGCTTTTGGGGATTGTCAACCATATGCTTTCAGAGCATCCGCGAAAAGGAGGTAGTGAGGTCTGCGTTTCAAGAGAAGCAAGTGAGACATGCGTACGAAGAGAAAGTAGCGAGCCATGCATTCCAAGATATTACGAGAGGTGGGTATTTGAATGATTAGCGATGGCGCTGGTGGTTGGATCGAGTTACCTCCTTTGCTGAGGAGTTGTATTCTTACGATGTCGCTTTAGCGATTAGTCTAGGCAGAGAGGTGTATCATAACCATAGCCCGGACATGCTGCAGTCCGCTTCTTCTGTCTCTGTCTCTGCTTGTCTACGCCCCTCAATCCACCACCCAGCTGCAGGACACAGGGACGCCGGGTACCTCTCCCACCTCCTCAAGTCAATCAGTGCGCCTTCAAAACCCCCGCCTCCCTCAACTTCCCAACGATCTCCGAAGCACCCTTACTGTCAAGGAACTCCGTGATCTCCGTGATGGCCTTCCCGTCTTCCGTGAAGTTCAAGAACCAGACGTACTCGTTTTTGTAAGGTCCCACGGCCGTACTAGCCGACAACGAACTCCTACAGACGCACCTCCGCTCAGAGGGAACGGCTAGGTAGTCGTTGATAGTCATCTGGACATTCGTCAGCGATCTCAGTGCTCGTCGACCGGAAGCAAGGACCGTGTGGGATTGGGAGCAATGGGCGACGAAGGGATGAAGGGAGTGAAGGGGAGGACGGGGGCATGGGTTCTTACGGTCGCATCGAATACCTTCCCCTCCAATTGCTCAAAATACGCCTCCCACTCTTCATTACTCCGCTTCGGGATCCCGAGAGATGAGGGAAGAATATGATGTTCGCATCCAGGTGCTCGTGCGTGCAGGGCAGCGGAATCGGGGGTCCAGGTCCCGGAAAAAGCTTCGACGAAGGAGGTCGTTGTCGCCTTCATTGCGGCTGCGAGAGTGTCGTCTGCCGGAGCCATCTTAGAACGATGGGTCGGAAGCTCGGGACCGAACGGGGCGTGTAGTGTGGTGGAAGATTAGCAGCAGTGGGAAAAGTGGTGAATAACAAGATCAAGAGGGAATGAGAAGTGGAGGGCTGAGTCTTGGTACTTGTCCTAAGTGCATATCAATGGTCATTGCTAACGGCGCATCGCGGGCGAAGGCTAATGTATGTTCTTGACTCGACGTCGACGAAAGCTGGGAGGCTGATGTTGAAGTGGAGGCTTAAAGCCGTATATCTCCGAAAACACTTCGGGAGCTGGAAAGCGAGCTTCGGATTCGGATCATGGATGATGAATAACTTCGTAGCTATATGCCTTGCCTTCGGTACTTCTGTTCAACTCGGTACTTTGGAGAGCATCTCGTGCTCCACCATGCTGCAATCGTGGTATCGCTTCCCTCCTTTCGCCATCCATCTCCGTAATTAGCACCCGCTAAAACGCCTCCCGCTATGCAAAGCAATCAATAATCCATGCTGAAGCCTCGCCATTTGCACCTAGGCTTCTTCTCCACCCTCACCACCACATTCCCCTTCTAAGAGAACCTCGCCTTATACTTAAAAGTAATTGCAAACGCCGGATCGCTCACAACAAACTCCTCCCCTTCCTGCAGCATCTCGTTGAGCTTGCGCTTGAGGTTCGGTCTCGTTTGCTCTTCCAAGCTCGCCGGCGTAGAGTAGTACAGCGTCTTCTGCTCTGTGCGCAAGTTAGGCTTCTTGAGCTGAGCTTCTGGCCGTTCTGCAAGAGAGTCGACCAAGTCTTGAAGCGTGCTAGAGGGATCGAGTTGGAGGTCCTTGGGCAGGTCGCCGCACACGGGACAATCGTCTTTCTTCTGGTGCTCGAAGGTGTAGGTGTAGATACTGCTGTCGCCGGTGTAGAGCATATAGTTGTTCTGTCCCGGGTTGCCGAGGAAGGGAGCAGAGGAGGTACAGATCTTGAACGCTTCGTTGCAGCAGGATGCGGCGATGATGGCGTTTGTGGAGGCGATGGCTGGGATGATGTTCTTCACCACACCCTGTGTCATGGAGTAGGTGACGCCTTGGATATCGAATTCTTTGGCGCGGGAGAGGGCTTTCTGGTAGAGCCAGGTGATGTGCTCCGGGTCGTCGGTATCGAGGGTGTCGTCTTTGCGCTCTTCTTCCCATTTGATGATGTGCGCCCATTCGATGCAGTGTTGTGGTTGGCGTGGGATGGTGGCCAGTGTGCAGAGAGGCACTGCAGCTCTCGGAGCGTGCATGTCGAGCTGACACTCGATACAACTCGTCATCGTCGGCAAAATCACCCTACTCTGCCCCTTGAAGCCCTCCGTCCCTCCATCGATCAAAGGCTTCAGACTATCCCCGTTCTCTACATCCACCATCCCCACCAGCGTCGCATTGATCCACCGCCTCGCCTCAATGCTGTCCAGCCCACATATCACAATGTTGAATTGCATGTAATACTCCTCATCCTTGTCCTGTATCTTCCCCACATACGGCGTGATCTCACACCCAGGACACCTCTTCTTCACGAACTCCGCCGCGACTTCCGCTTTCGCTCTCCCGACGTCTTTCTCGCGGAAAAGGAATTGGCGGTTCAGGTTCGAGACGTCAATTGTGTCCATGTCTATTACGTCGATCTTGCGGAAACCGGATAGGGCCAGGTTTTTGAGGATCTCGCAGCCGAGCCCGCCGGCGCCGATGACAAGGATGCGGGAGTTCTGGATGTTGGTGAGGGGAGTTGCTTCGGCGTATTCGGCGGGGTCAGTGTAGGCGCCTGGGCGGGAGAGGAGGGTGGACATGTATTTCCATCGTGGGGAGGTGGTGTCGGTGTTGGTGGTGGGGGGTGTGTCGCCATTGGTGCTTTGGGCAACACCTTCGGGTGACATTGTTGCTGCCATAGTCCCTAGAAACTGGAAGGATAAGTTGTGTTTGGTGTGATGTTTTTGGACGTTGGCACTTCTTGAAGCTGTGGTTGGAGCCTTGGAGCTTAGCTTTAATCGATAAGGTAGTCACGTAGTTTGACGTATGCGGTTAGCGTGAGAAACGCGCCAGCACGTGAAACCGAAGCTCACACGTCTGCAACGTGCCTACCTTCTTTGTGGACGACTGCCGTATCGAAACAAACCCCGCATAGCAATGTGCCCAAGCAGAGGATGGACGAATTTTTGACCGCCGTGAAGACCGTCCGTTCGGACTCCGACAAGAAGCCTGAGCCTGCACTCACAGCGGTGAAGACTACGAACAGCAGACAGAAGCCAAGTGCAGTCGAACAGAGAGCGGATCACCTACCCATCCAAGAGACTGTAAAGAATGCGGAGCCTCAATCTTATCATGGACCCGAGAGCCTTGACGACGCCCTCAAGATCCTGCGCTCCCAACCCAGTACAGATACCCTACTCGCCACCCTAAGATGGCTATCTTCCGGCGAGGAAACATCGCGTCTCGCCACTCTTGGGTCCTTACAGTCGCAAATACTCAATACGATCATCAGTGACACGGTCCCGACTTTCTGGCCCACCCTGAGCAGCAAAGACAGGCAACCGCTCTTGGCTTGCTTGACGAACGCCGCTGGCATCAGTAGTCTGATTGGTAGACTACGACAGCTATCTGCCTCTGCAAGTAGCAAGGACGGCAGATTTCAGCATCTGGGTGCCTTGCTGGAGGTGGTTACTGAGCTCTTCTCTGGGCCCGATTCAACTCATGTCGGAAGTGTGACGAATGGGAAGGCCCAATCTCATACACATACTTTCTATCAAGCATCGGAGGGGCGCTCATTAGTGTCTACCGTCTACATCACATTGTACGAGACAAACGCATCGCCGACGGACATTAAGCGGGATCTAGCGTGGACAGACTTCATTAACTTGCTCAGCTCGGGTAAAGTGATCTCTGCAGTCGCGCAGAGTGAAGATGCTTTACGAAAAGACGAGAGTACATCGTCCCGAAAGCAGTCATGGCTCTCCAACGGCCCAGACTATGCTCGTTGGCTTGGGCGGGAGATTGCATGTCTTGTGCAAACTGTTACTCGTGCTGGAGATCGAGGGGCTGGTACAACAACGACCACTGGAGGTGCTGAGCAGATTCTAGCGAAGGTGTTGAATCTTGGGTACCCGAGTGCGCTACTGTCGGGGCTTTTCAAGGGTTTGTTATGTGAAGGGGTCAAGAAGGACACAGACTCACTACATATTGTGGCGAATCTGCCTCTTTACGCACGAAGGCAGTTTCTGGAGAAGACGTTGAGGTGGCTATGTGAGCTTTCGCCTGATCTTCAGCGTGAAGGTGGGGATGGAGACCAAGATAACAAACAGAGCTCACATGTCTCTACTATTGCTGCCCTAGTCCAGCTTCTGATTGCGGACGACTCATCGAAGGAGCACCTTGGTACGCTCTTGGCTGATCCAGTTCTCGCATCTTCACTGACTTACCCTGTCCGCCGGGCGAGCCTTGCCGCTCTGTCTCCAACTAGCTCAGCTTCCGATACATTGCAGACACTGCTCGAGAAGCTGATGACGACTTTCTCCGATCGGCTATTTATCGATCACGCACCAGTTCTGCAGCAAGAAGCGGTCGCACAGAACCTGCTGTTGACGGCCGGCTACCTGCACCGCGAAACGCCGATGGCTGTGCTGATGACGGCGAGATCTTCGAGCCATATGCAAGGAACGAGTAACAGACTGGATGCCTCTGGTCACCGAGCTAGGTGGCTGGGTATGGTTATTGCTACTGCAATCTCTGGCTTGGTAGACAAGGAAGGGAATAAGATGAACTTTGGGGTCGATGAAATGAAGACCGAGGAAGCGATGTGGTACATGAGTCTGATTAAAGTACGGGATGAGGCAGATAAGATCGAAGACTTTGCGACACTGCTCAAGAAACTCGATGAAGGTGCCTTGAGTCCCGTAAAGCGGACAAAGAGAGAGCCCAAGACGAAGCCATTGCCCAAGATCAACGGTAAACAGACGTATGGTCCAGCACGCCCGCCAGCACCGGTCCAAACAGAAGTTATCGGTGAGAAGGTGACTGAACTGCTCGATGGAATCTCAGATGAAGATGAAGACGACCTCAAGCCTTACGCCAAACCCGACAGCGATCCTGAAGACAGCGATGAGGATGCCACGCTGGTGAATAGGAACAAGCCACGGCCACCAGTCTACATTCGTGACCTCATGCGCATGCTACG
Source organism: Neocatenulostroma microsporum (assembly GCA_022814695.1). NCBI lineage: Eukaryota > Fungi > Ascomycota > Dothideomycetes > Mycosphaerellales > Teratosphaeriaceae > Neocatenulostroma > Neocatenulostroma microsporum. Next base: position 21,695 of record JAKLLW010000065.1, read on the forward strand.
AGACGACAAAGATCCCGATAGATTCCAGCTCGGCATCAAGCATGCGGCGCCGCTGATCAGGCGGAAGACGAGCTTCGGGAAGGAAGTCACTGATCATGCGGTCGAGCTCATGGGGACGTTGAGTAATTTGCAGGACCCGTTCGAGACGGAGAACTTCGATGAGCTGCGCTTGCGAGCTATGATCGCTATCCTGCTCGCCGACGTTGAGATGATGGGTCCTTGGCTAAGCAAGCAGGTCTTCGCAGAAGGTTTCTCGATAGCGCAACGCTGCCTCATGCTTTCCGCTCTCGGTCTAGGCGGACGCGAGCTTGCAGGCTACAGGGGCGAAGACGAGCTCAATCCCGCCCTGGCAAACACCGCATCAGTGTCCAAACAGCTGCCGGCACGACTGCATGCCATCTATACTCAAGCCGCCACTTCAACAAAGAAGCTCGAAAGTGCAAGCAAGAATGTGGAAGACCAGCTTATCAAACCTCTCGCTCTTCGCGCAGCAGACCAGTCAACTGCCCACCTCAACGCAGTCAAAGTCCGAACATTCTCCTCGCGCATGGATGTCGAGCGCACGAAGCGGAAACCCGCTGCTAACCAGTTGGCGAAAGTCTTCGGACAAGCGTTCTTCTTCCCGCTGGTGGGAAGATATCAGCAGGAGATCACCGCTTACGGTGGCTCAAGCGTCTTCTCGTCAGCGCCGATCGTGTTAGTGACCTTCCTGAAGACGCTGGCGCTTCTGCTACATGCTTCCGGCCCCGCAACAACCAACTTACTAGACATCACACCTGCATTCTGGGATCTCCTCCTCGGTCTCCGCGTCCAAGCTGCCGGCGATACCACGGTTCTGGAAGCTCTGCTGTTCTCGTTTCTCACTCTGCTAGAAGTCACCACGGACAAGAAGCGGTTGGCGCAGGAAGAAGCTAAGAGGTTGATGGAGACGCAGCAGTGGGTTGAGATTGTTTTTGAGCGCTCTGGAGGCGGGGATGTAGTGACGGGAGGTGGAGAAGCGGAAGAAACCAAGGTGAGGACGCTTGCTGCTGGGGTGTTGGTCAGGTGTCGAGAGGTTGTGGAGGCGTATCAGAAGGAGGTTTTTGGGAGGGTTATCGAGTGAAGGGAAGCAATGCATCTCAGAATCTGTCTGCCCTTGGCCAGGAATGCATCGAGTGCAGTGACAAAGTACGTATCGTTCGTGACAGATCCGCAGATTCTCAAGCATTCGAGAGGCGAATCGAATCGACCCGGAAGCTGTGGCATGTGATCGATCCACTTGAAACACTTAATGACAGTCGACTAGCCATTTATGGATTAGCTCTAACGTGCTTCTTGTTTGATGCTTTCCCATCAAACTCCGACTTGCTACCTACCATCTTGGTGCACTCTCGTACCACACCGACTATACTCCATTCCTGAGATATTGACCGAAGCAGCACCCAGGCACTGGCCAAAGACCGCAAGAGCTCGCCAAACCCTCAGCAATATCAACTCCTTCAAAGCCATCGGATCACCGCCATGGACGATCTACCAGATGATCTCCTTCTGGAGATTGCAAGCCAAACCGACATCGATAGCTTCCTCACTTTACGAGCCGCCAGCAAACGTATATATCTTCTTACGCAGGAGCGCATTACTGGGGTCGCTCTTGCCATTGCACGGAACACCTTCCCAGGGCAGGAACGACTGCTTATACGGCTTCGATGGGAGGTGGCCGACGTGAAGTGGCTTGGAACTCTACGGCGGCGACAGCTTGCGGCGATTGTCGTTGAGTGCTATAGTTCCCAGCCAAGATGGAGCTACAGACTACCATCGGGGAGTCCGTCTGTAGGCATATCGAGTGAGGATCCACTGGGCGATCGCAGTCGCTACAAGGTTGCTCTGGGATGGAAAGTGATGCAGGAGATGTCTCATATTGCGCGAGATGTTCGAGAGCGTGCAGGCTCGTTCATTACGCCGTTTCCGGAACAGCTCAACATCCCGGAGATCTCGTATGCGGATGACCGACTGAAGGTCGCCATGCATCTACAGTTCGAGATCGCACATCATTGGCAAATGCGTGTTGCCGCACTGGGCTTGGAAGAAGTGCAGGGTCTGGACTATCTGCTGTCTCAAGTACTTCCTGAGGTCTTTAACTCTCTGGCGCACGATCTGTACGATGATGGCCAGGCTGATCGTTGGGAGAGTGCGATCCCGAAGCAAGACTTCCACATGGTCTCGTGGGCGCTGTGGACGATATGCACTTCTGGTCCTGCGGTCTTTTGGACCGCCTGGTGGAAGGATGGGAAGGCTGTAGCGCCTGGTCTTCTGGCAGGTTGGGTGCACACACAGTGGCAAAACACCGACCGCCTTCTGGCGTTCGTGCAGTGTACTGCTTTCAAAAAGGTAAGCATGTCTCTCGAAAAGCGGGTTGAGTACATCTACAAAGCGGTGCGCGAACGACACTGGCGAGGGGCCGGCGAAACGCGGTTTCACCACGAACATCAGCTCTTCAGGACATTCACTCCTTGCGCACAGGCGGTCATGGCGTGGCGTACGTCGCAGGGAAAAGCATCCGATGACTCTGAGCCCACCCGCCGTTTCAGTGGTTTGCCATTCTACCAGCACTTACGACTCGATGGGAAGGAGCTTGGGTTAAGGAAAAAGTTTTGGGACAGTTTCGCAACCTATTGCGGCTTCGGTTCACCCCAGCAACCGACTGCTGAAGAACTGATGGAGAAGCTACGGGCGTACTGGGAGTGGGAGAATGGATTGATCAAGGACATCAAAGAAGGCCGGGTGGTGCTCCCTGGCATACGTTGAACTTCCATGCGGAGACACTCTGACATCACGAAGATAGTGGATGTGCGGACACCAGGGAGTCGAAGAGAAGTGCAGCACCGAAGGAGTTGGCGTGACTGGCTATGTTTGAGCCGTCAGTGATGCTCGAGGGATCCGGAAGATCCAGCTGTATCCTCCCTCACATGGAGTATGCCGCAGCAGAAGGATGCGGGAGCACTTTCGGCGGTGGACACGGTCGTTGTTTCATGGTGAGTTGCATAGAGGAAGCTCAACAACCACAGCTGAAGCTTAAGCAAGCGGAGAATCTACGGATGATTTTCACCAAGCAGCCATCGTTCCGGCGTTTACATTGTGCGACTGCCAAACTTGATCGCGCAATTTGTATTACGACGCTAGTCGCTAATGGGTCAAAGAACTGTTTGCTCGAGTTATTGCCACCGGGCCTTCAACCTCAAGAAGACATCAGTCCCTCGAACATTGTAGCAACAATCTGTTATGCTGGAGCCCCATCGCAGTCCGTCTAGCAAGTGACAAGCAGCTGCACACTGACACCGAGCTGATTCTACAGCATACCCAACCGAACACATCCAGTTTGAACCCACCCAACAAACCTTCAGCACCACAGTCATGGACCACTTGCCAGATGATGTTCTGCTCGAAATCGCGAGCCACCTCCGAATAGACGACTTCCTCTCGTACTGCTCTTGTAATAAGCGCCTGCATACCCTTGCTAGGGGTCCCATCGCCGGCGTCGCAGAAAGCGTAGCCCGTAACACCTTCCCGCGCCAGCATCGCATTCTGCTACGATCAGAGAACAAGAAAGCAGGGCTTGAGTGGCTGAAGGACTTGAGGTACAAACAGCTTGCGACTATCGTTCTGGAGCACCACGGACATGTATCTGCTGAAGACCCGCTCGGCGATCGGATGCGGAAAAAGCTTACGCTGGGATGGAAGTCTGTGGCAGGCATGAGTCGGATCGCTCGTGCGCTCAAGGATGGCGCAGAGCCGGACACGCTGATTGCGGGAGGAGCCAGTGACGACGTTAGAGATGGTGTGCCAGATTACCTTGCCACGGCGTCGCACCCCACCGTCCCTCGTCAGCAATGGGAAGAAAGCGTCGCCCTACACTTCAAAATTGCACGGACCTGGAAGACATACATCAACGGCTTGGATCTGGAGTCTCTGCAGGGTCTGCGCTATCTTCTAGAAATCGTTCTGCCCGAAGTATTCTTCAAGCATGCACACTCGTCTTACCACGAAAGTGATGACAGGTGGAAAGGGCCGATTCGGAGAGACAGCTTTGCGATGGTGCCGTGGGCAATCTGGAATACGATATGTGCCGGGCCTGGCCATCTATGGACAGTATGGTGGAAGACGGAGGATACTGGAGTGTCGAGGACACCGTTGTCGGACTGGCTACATGAATGCCTTCTGGCGTCCGACCACCTGACTGCTTATGTCCAGTACACTGCAATGGGCAGGGTGACAGCAGCCATCCTATCGCGCCGTAATCGGATCTATGGTCCTGTCAGAGCTGCATATCCCAATCCTATCCACACCCACGATATCATCACCTGGCTCCCTGACTATTCAGGAATCGTGAAGAGGCAGCGTGCGGAACAGATCGAGCTGCACGGGAAAGAACGCTATCCGATAGTCCTGAATAACGTCCCATATCGCCAGTACTTGCGGTTCGACGAGTTCGGACTGGAGAAGGCTCCGAGACGTGCAATCGCCCATTGCAGCTTCGGTAGTGGTCGCAGAGCTGAGCCGGCTATTGAGGAACTACTAGATCACCTACATCGGCATGAACAGTGGGAGGATGATGTGTTGATCGGCATCGGCCAGGGCAGATTCATACTCCCAAACTGAAAGTGTCATTGGACTATGTCGCCCGCCAGGATGCGGTTGCCCCTTCTGCTCCGCGACATTTCCTCCCCGGCGTTCTGTCAAGCATTTCGACCTGACGAGATCGTGCTGCTGAAGTGTACTCGAAGAAAGATCTCGTACGAGGTTGCTTCAACTTGGCGCGAGGTCCACCTTTGGTGCCGCCAGCTTGCGAGGGCAACCAGGGTGGCTGATGAACTCACATAATGCTGCATGAGGGACTCATGACCAAGACTCGCTGGAAGCTTCGGGGTCTGATAGTTGGCGGGTGTTTACCGAGATTTCATGACACCGGGAAAGCTTGGCCTAACAGTCCCCTCTACCGACAGCACGCAAATACTGAACGCCGACAATCATGAGACAGTCGTAACAACGGAGTTGCTGCAGGATCGCGGTTTGGCAGGTGTTCATCACTGAGTCAACTTGGCGTTGCGACTTCCTATCTGGCTTCTTGCGCCTTCCGCTGGACGATATCCTCACCTGTGACGGCCGCGAAAAGATTGCACATCAACGAGTGTCCTCATGAAGCTATCCATCTCGGCCACGAGTGGAAGTTCATTACCCAACGCCTCTCAGTACGCCCAGAGATTGCACTAGACTTCACGTTCTTCCGCCCACTGAACCCCGTGACAGAGGAGGAAGTTGCTCAGGCAATCCGCGATATCCAGGCTTATGAAGTCTATGCACTCCGTCCTGACGGCCGGCCTCCCGACGTAGACATGTCACTGGAGTGGAGAGGACCCTCAACGTGCGCTTACCTACCTCGTCAACTTCTTTCGTCACAACTTGGACATTTGTACCTCAGCCGATGTCACCTGGAGAGTGGAGGTCCGCATCCACGGCCACCCACACGACTTGCCCATACCATACCAACAACAGCGTACTGATGCTCCTTACTACTTCACCAATAGTGAACGCTCTCTAAACAAGTAGCGCCGACGAGCTCTCGAAAAGTGGCTGCGAAGAGGCCGGAAGCAAATGTACCGATGCACAGACACCAAGGGCGCGTGTAGAGGCCTCTTTGCAGTGCTCGACAGCGTACACATACCCTCCGAGCGAAGCGAGCGTCACCCGGCGGCGTTTTGGCCTGTTTGATAGGCGGTGTGCTTGCCGAACTGGGCTTATTGGTGACCGGTGGGGACCGCGACTCTTCGACAAGACCAAACCGAACCACGGTATCACTCTCACCACCATCGACCACCACCTACCGGTTACCGACCGTCAATACTGGCACCATACCAATAAGCTCACTGCTCGGAATTCTACGTAAGCGCCGCCAACATCGGCGTTACGCTCTATCAATCGATTCGACACAACGAAATCGTGCTCGAGAGACGACTCGGACAAAGTTGCCTCTGCTTCGAGCGAGTCCAGATTGGGTACGGCTAGCTCACGCAGGGAAGAGACTGAACTCTGCGAGAGAAAGACGGTCTCACGCCGCCCTCACCCAAGATGGCCTACCCGGATATCCAGCAGATCCCGGCAGACGATATACCACCACCACCATATACTGAGCATGATGAGGGCCACGATCCTGTCTCTCTACGTCGCTTCCTCACCCATTGCTTGGCTATCGATTACGGACTACAGTCAGAAGTGCCGGAGCCCATGCGAAAGGACGACTGGTGCCACTTCACACGGCTGAGCAAGATGTGCTACAAGCGCTACATGCAGAAGCACCCCGACGCTACTGGTTGGCCGTTGCTCGATTGGTCAGCAGATTGCTATACCCCGAAACTCAACACCTACCTCTTCGACCCAGCGGACGAACTTGGCCTGCCTCACACAGCTGTTGTCGTAATTCTCCGCCTGTTTGTAAGCAGTACACCAGTACTGGGACGGCGTAACAAGTCAGCCGTGGAGACCATCAAGAAGCACTACGATGTGGACATGCTCGCCTGGAAGCTGTGCACTGACCGCGATGTCCTATTCGACGGACTGCTGCAGTCATACGAGCCGTACGTCCGGCAAAGATTTGCAGAACGCAACGAAGAGATCGCCGCTGCGCATTTCGATCGTCTGCACGACCCAGGCGAGTATCGACTGAGCGCATATGGGCGTACTCAGCAGCACAAGCCCCGATGGTATACCTGCAGCGAGCGCTTCTCCCTCAGGATGAGTTATTCCTGGGTCTCCTTCTTGAAGACCGCTATGGTCGATTTGTACGACCCGAACAGTTCGATATCAACACATGGCCTTTTTGGAAGGTGGATGATGTGGCGGCAGAAAGGGTTGTTCGGGAAGCCACCGTACCACGAGGATGTCATGGCGACTGCGCTCGAAGGGGATGGTGATCTGGATGGCGGCGCCGGGCACGTGAGGTAGACGGAAGCCTGCTAGCCGGTCAATCTGAAGCGGACTTCCACATCTGTGTTCACAGTGCCCTTATATCTCCTTCACACCATGGCGTTTCGGAGCCTCAAGGTCCTGGCCTCTCGGATGGTAAGATATGATTTCAGACAAATGGTTGGGAAGAAGGAAGCAGTAACAAAGGTGAAGGTAGAGTCTATCATCCTTATGAAACAATATTTCGCACTTTCCAGCGCTTCTCGCTCTCGTGAGGAGATATCCCAAGCTCTCGAGAATCACGCATGTCCTGTCGCCAGCGATTCCACCAGTTCGCTTTCTTGTCTTCCGTCGGCGGAGGACGCCCTAGCACTGCACCGACTGCACCGACTGCGCTTGCGGATGCAGGCGCCGATGACGGGAGCGTCGAGCTCTCGCTGATGGCAGCCGCAACGTTGGACTTGGGAGCTTCTTTGAACCGTTTGGTAGCCGAGACCGGACCATCTTTGCTGTGCTCTGTCGTTGCTGAAGATTGAGACTGTTGAGCGCCCGCAGCGTGGATCGTGAGCGAGGAAAGTGTGTTTCGGTTGCGTTGTTCCTTCTCCCAAGTGGCGTGATTGGCATTTCCTGAGATGTTACGTCCGCTTGATAATTCGAGAGGCATGATCTGGTGAGGCTCGAAACAGTCGAGAAGTAGGTACTCTGACTGATCATCGAGAGGCGCAATGAGATGGAGAGTTCATATACGCTAGGCAATGTCACGCAGGCAGCATGTCAACGTGCGGCACAGTACCTTAGTGAGTTGCTCTGTCGCTGCAGGCGAGTCCGCGGCCCCGCTTCCCTTCCATCGCTTAGATTCGACGACATGATCTTGCCAAGGGCCGCAGGAAGCACTGGCAATACCTTGCAACGCATCGCAGTTACGTTTGGTTGTTAGCGCCCGAGCATACATAGCGAGAAGTACGTCACGTCGAGGTGAAGCACAGTTGACTCTTCGTATTCATAGACTGGAGACATCATGAGCCAATACTTCCAAGCACAAGATAACACAGCAGATGCCGTATCGTTCTCGTAGAGCACAATTACCCACGATCCGCGATCTCCGGCCCGCTGGCTACGTCCTTCTACACCTGCCGACTTGCGGTGTCGGTGATTCCGCCGCTTTCTTTGCATCGTTCTTCGGTCTCGGCCAGGAGGACGATGTTACCAATCAATCTCCCTCTCGAACTCCACCTTCAGCCCGGGGAACCCGGTATCGCTCACTTGGTCGGCCAAGACAGGCTTCATGCGCCATCTCAAACGCGTATCTTTCAACTCGAGCTTGGGCGGATGCTCATCGTCATCCGGTATGACGATAGCCCGATGCTCGCTTGTCCCATCCTGAGGGGCCACTAAGGACTTCGCGGTGGTGAACAGAAAGGCAAGATCGAGCTTAGCTCCGGGGACGAGACTCTCGGCTTGCAACGATGCGAACATATCTGGTATCAACTTCCAGGAGCCCTTTCGTCCTAAGAAGAAGTCGTGTGATCCGCTCAGACTCGACCAGCCACCGTGTCCGCACAAGTCGATATTGAGATGGATGCGTATGGCGCCCGTTGCAACTTCGGCAGCTTGTTGGACGATGCTGCGTAACTTCGAGACGACGGCTGTGCTTCAAGTGTCAGCGGCATATACCTAAGACGAGCGACACTTCTGCAGCTTACCCTTCGTGTACGCCTCATCCGAGCGCTCCGTCCGCTGCTTGCGCCGCCAATCCCTGGAGTCTTCGATCGAAGCCAACAGTGAAGGACCGTGCAACATGATATCGCATCTTCTTGCTTGCTCGACCAGTCGTGGGAGGTCCGGTAACTTACACTGTCCCTGGAGGCGGCTCTTGTACGACGCATAGTCAGGAGAGAACTGAGGTGCGATGTGGAAGTAAGTCGTAGATTTTGTGGGCTCAAGCTCGAGCATCTCATCCTTAATTTGCCTGCAGGTACGCATGACCTTGCTGCTGTGAAGATGACGAACATGGACGGTAACCCAGTCTTTGCTTCTCGTGATGGTTTCAGCAAACTTGTTAGCGAGGTGGAGGTACGAATAGATAATGTGTCGGAGCTCAAGGGGGAGGGTAAGCAGATGTGGAGGGTCGTTGAGCGTCGCCATAGTCTGGAGGTCCGCACAGGCGTTGTTGGAGGCAGGTGCAACACGGAGACGTTGGAACTCAAGGGATGGAATAACGGGCTTGCTTGAGGCCTGGTGCGTTTGGTGCGCTTCCCTGTTTCCGGAATACGCTATCGCCGCCAAGCCTTCGTGAATGAAGCTACCCGCGCCGTATTTATGTTCATCTCCACCAAACGCGCGGGAGACTCAGCCCAACAGTCTCCTCATTCTTCCGCTCAGTAGGTCCGATACGACCTCTCGAAAGCGCTCGGTGTGTACTTTTCGACGAAGCTCAGCCGTAAGCCCGGGAATTCCCACTCACCTCTCTCTTCCGGAGATGGAGACATGCGCCACTCCATTCACTCTTCCGAGGACTCGATGACGGCGACGTCTCCGTAAATGTCGGTCTTGTCAAGGTGTTGATGACCGCGCTGTAGAGGTTCGTTGGGTTCTTGCCAATCCATACTCTGATGCTTAGGCGTTGCAGAAATGAATCCTAGATCCACTTTCATAGTCCTTACTGAGCACGGTGCCTCCAGCGGGCAGAATGCCCTCGGGTCAGCTGAAGGGATACCCGAAGAGAGGCGGAAGGAATCCAGGTTGCGACAGTCTGCGCGGAACACCTTGTCGCAGTCGATGTCCAGTGAGACGGATGTGGCGCTGGGCGTCATTTGCAGCAAAAGTGCGAGAAGCTGCTGGATCTTGGTAACGTACCCTGCAGAGACAGGCGTCAGTACGAGCTCGACTGCTCGGCACAACCCAAGGAACAAGCTTTGTGAGCGACTGTTCGGAGAAGACGGATGGTAAATGCCACACAGTGTCTACACACTTGACGACGGGCTAGGCCGCCAAAAAGTCAAGTTTTCGTGCCGTCATACACCCTGCTTCTGTCCACCATTACGGACATCCATGATCGATTGGTGATGGGCCGATACCAATGTCGATAGTGTACACATGCAGCTGTAGGCAAGTGGTCAGCAGATGTTGCCAACAACAGCTTATGTGTGACCTACCGGCTTCACGATGCGGCTGATGCCGTTGTTGTAGCTCGTACCACGGTTAAGCTGCGCCGACGGCATCCACAGACGTTGTTGGCAGTCAATCCACATCGCATCGATCCAGAGCAGACGAGGGTCCTGCACGAGCGTTGTCATTGTTCCATTCGGGAAGATCTTGATGATCCGCTGGCTATCAGTATCCTACGCAAAGAGTCGGCCCGTCAGTACAACCAAGCGGTCTACGGTGGGTTGCATTTTGTCGCACTTACGCTGTTGTAGACATTGCCATCCGCATCAATGGCCGTGCCACCGGTCGACGGAGTGTGCGCAAAGGGCTCGATGTACTGATCCAGTACCACATTATCGTTCATCGAGGAGTTGTAGTAAGCTTCGTCGAGATACTTGGTCTCAATCCGACTCATGCCGCCGGAGGAGGGCTCGTAGTAGAAGTAGCGGCCATCAGGAGACACTTCAAGCTGATCGGCCCACGTGTACGTAGGCATGCCCATCGAGCGAAGGATGGTACCTTCTGCGGAGACTGGCATGTACCTATCACGACATCAGTCAGAGAACGAAGATCTGCAGTACTGCTATCATGCTCACTCTCGGGTTGACAGATCGTCGCTCAACACTCTTCGAGTCTCGCCACTAGCGAGATCAAGCACTATCAAGCCTGGCGACCCAGCATCTGTGAGGTACGCTTTCCCGGTGGCGTTATGGAAGCGAATATCATCCAGATGGCTCGCGCTGTTGGTAGCATTGCCCATGAAGTATACTCTCGACACACGGTTGGTCGAGAGATTGATCTGGACGACTTTGACTCCGTAAGGAAGGTCCACTGGGCCACTGCCGGCCTGAGTCGCACCGCTGCCACCGGGCTGGCCTGAGTCGACCACGTAGCTACGATCCGTCAGCGCATGAATGTCTAGCTGAGTCAGAATTGCGAGTGAGCATACAGGTCGCCATCGGGACCAATGCGCTGGGCGTTGGCAGAGAGGAAGTGAGTGGCCGGATCCGAACCATTGGTGTAGTTGTTCCACGAAGCGTCCGGGTACGGCGTAGTCGAGCTGTCGAGCGATCAGTGACCCTGCAATTATAGCACGGGTGCAGATGCACTCCCGCACTTACTTCGTTGTGCGGTGGTACTCTACAATCTCAGGTCCGGTCGATCCATCGACATGCTGATATACCAAGAAGATCCGTCCGTCGGGTGTGGTACTGACACCATTGGAGGGCGTCTGGAGAAGTAGTTGTGTCTCCACACGTGGGTCTTCTGGGCCTGTATAGGTTTGACCAGCAACATCTCCGATGAGTGCAAGCGCGGCGCCAGCCCTGACAATAGAGCGTGAGGAAAGGCGCATGGTTGGTGTGGCTGTAGGCAAGGTGAGGGGATGTTTGGGAGAGGAAATTGAGGTCCTACTTGAATGTCGCCGGTCTGACGTCTATTGATGGGAATCGGTGTACCGGGTAATGACGACTCCCGTTGTTGTATGTAACACAGAACGGCCGACGCAGCCGGGTTCTGCAGGTACATGTCATCATTGGAGATGCAAAGTGTAGATCTTCGAAGTCTGTGGGGAATGTGGATGGCTTCGGGACGAGCTCCGTTGGCTATTGCATTGAAAGTGCAACTCAGCGCAGGCGCTCGGTTACCATAGATCGCTGCGAATGTAAGCTGTGGGAACAAGGATCATGTCCGGGCGCAAAGCTGAATTTGCTTGCTGTAACACGGTCTTCAAGTATAGCGAGCGAACAGGAAACGCGAAAGGCGGGAGGTTTCGGCTGGTATGTTGATGCTGTGCATGGCTCATGTATCTTCTTCGTGGTATGCAGCAGCAGTACCCGTGCTCCATTGCCCACCGCCAACGCGCGCTGAAGCATGGCGTCTCACCGCTGCTCGCACGGTCGACTAAGCTATGTGTTCCGATTCTCCCGATCGCAATCGAAGCTTTGCCAAGAATCACGGACTGAAAGCTCCCTCACAAACTCCAGCCTCAACCCCGGGAAGCCGATATCACTCGTCTGCGAGCTCGGGAGAGGTCTCATGTGCCATTCCAGGTATGTGGAAATTGGTTTCACTGCTGTCTCGCTCTCATCGTCCGGGATAGTGATGACCTCTGTCCCTACGCCGCGCCGAGAGATGGAGTAGTGCTGAAAGGCGGCAATCGTAAAGCGGATGGCGATGTCCAGCTTGGGCCCAGCGACCGGCTGCTCCGCTTGCAGTTGCGCGAGATACTCTGGTACCACCATCCAGCTATCTCGCTTCCCGAGACGGTAGTCGTTTGGCCCGCCAAAGCTCGAACAGCATCCGAAGTTACCCAGGTCCAGCACGACATTGATGTGCTTGGCACTTATGGCGATGTCGGTAGCGTACCGGACAATACTTCGCAGCTTCTCGACCACAGCTACGCCGCAAATGTGTTAGCTCGAATGTTCGCTTCGACTATTTTGAAGATGATGGCATACCCTGGGTGAACTCCTCGTCGGAGTGAAACCAGTCACGATATGCGATTGTGGACATCAAGTCGTATAAGCCAATCTTGATCGTGCACTTCCTCGCCTTGCTGACTATTTCTTCAAAGCCGTTGGACGATGTCGCCTGGAGACAATACTTGTACGGTGAGTCGTCCGCGTGCGGCGTGGTCTCGATGTCGAATTGTGCTATGGAGGTTGCGGGTTCGACTTCGAGCATTTCTGCCTCGATCTGTTTGCAGGTGCGGAGAAGGTCGCGGTTGAGGTGGTAGAGGTGAAGGTCAGTGTCGTCTTCCGAATTGTCGTGGCACTCAGCAACGTGGGTGGTGACGCCGAGGTACGAGTAGATGTTGTTCCGGAGCTCGCGAGGGATGGTAAGCAGTGTCGGAGGCGCCTCCAGCTCGGCCATGGTCAAGGTGATGATGTGGATTGATGTCAATGTTGGCGTACGAGTGAGCGCCAAACCACGCAGATGCTTGAACTCACCGCGGGCGACTTGTGAGGCGGGCCTAATTAGCTGGTGTGCTATTTCCGTTTGCTCTTACGTCACCCGCAAATTGGAAGACCCTATTCGGAAGGCGCGACTCTTTTGCTTGCAATAGTTGTCACTCCTCATGAATCAACGCCTACAACAGACTCACTGCTTCTCCGCTTCATTGACAGTAGTCCTCACGGGTCGCAGACTCCGCAAAATAAGCGCAACATCCTCCACAAACGCTCCACAACTGCGCACAGCATCTGGCGCATTGACCGCAGCTTTCGCAGCATTCAGGATGACTCGCGGCATGAGCTCATTTAGCTCCTTATCAGCGTCTGCCTGCCGTGAGCCTGCGAATGCTCTAGCGACCTGATCCACCTGAGTAGCCAGGCGGGCCATGATAGCGTTCTTCTCGACAGCTGTGGACAAGGCGTCTGACAGCAGTGCCTGCTCTCGTGATTGAGCGATGGCGTTTCCTTGCGGTGCAGATGTCGGTCCTGACGCCTCGGGCTGACGTTTCTCGGATGCTGTTGACGGAGAAGATTGCGAGGTCTTGACCTGCGGCTGGGACGTGGGAGGCCGTATCGATGATGGTGGGCTATATGATATAGATTCCGAGCGTGCGTGGAATCTCGACCCATCCACTGCAATAGGCTGAAGTGCCGGCAAAGGGGTAGGCCGCGGACGCGTATGCTCAACTCCGGCCTTCGGTGGCTGCGCTTGCATTTGTCCGTTGCTCTCGGTGTCGTTGCCACCGCTTTGATCAGCATCGGCGACACTAGCCGCGGTTGACGACACAGGCCCATAAGCGCCCACAATAGCCTGCCGAGCTTCAGCAGCCGAGGTGCCTTGTACCACTGCATCAACGTGGCGCTCTGCTTCCTCGTTATTAGCATAAGGGCCGGAGACATCGTAATCGTGCTCTTCGTCAGCGTCATCGCCACCACTCTGTTGAGTTTCGTCGTTGGCGTCATCGCTCACATAATCTTCCTCAGCAACGACCTTCCTGCCTGCAGCGTCTCGGCCACTCGGGCGATCTGGCGACCTCGAGGTAGCTACGATAGGCGAACGGCCTCGCTCTCCTCGACGCAAGGAGTCTTTGGTATAAGCAACGCGCTTGACCGGCCTGCCATCTGTCTCAGCTTCGTCCGATACTGATGACGTCCTCCGCCTTTTATGGGATTCGGCCGCACGATCGCTAACAGGTTCGGAGGCAGCTTGCGGCACAGCGTTCTGTTCGGGCTGGAAAACCGGGCCTTGCCTCTGCTGCGAGGATGGGTCAGGCATGGGCTGTAGGAGTTCGAGCGTGGGGCCGTAGCGCTGTGGGTCGAACTTGGCGAGTGCGCGAAGCTGTGTGGTGAGCACTGAGAAGCATTAGTATACTCCTTGGTATTATTGAGGCTGCGACGCTTACCGTCAGGAACGCCGCTGTCACGCTCAGATTCCCTTTCCTTTCCAGCAGGACGAACATCGTCCTCCGCTTGAGGATTCACGAAAGTCTCCTCCTCATCCGCCGAGCCCCATGATCCACCCTCTGCCTCATCCTCATCAAGATCATCAGGAGCATCGTCTTCAAACTCGTGGTCGGACAGCTCTTCCTCTTGACTAAATTCTTCATCGTCTTCTGGGGACTCGTTCGCACGCGCAGGGACTTGCACATCCTGTCCGGCACCACTAGCGTTCTTAGCTGCTTCGCGTTCCGCACAGGCGTGGCATTTCCCACACTTTATGCATGTGGCATGCCATTCCCTCCTCTCATTCTGCACGGCTTTGCCCTTTTCAAGCGTTCGAGCGGCGTAGTTGGCAGCGCGTTTGACGAGGTCCACGCTGTCTTCCGCAGTAGTCGTCCCACGAAACCTGGCGATGTCTAGCGCAGTGGCCTCGGGGTTGTTGCTTGGTCCATCGCGTGCTTCGCTATATCCTGCACTGCTCGTATTCGTTGTGTTCGTCCTCTCCGGATCATTGACCACCGCCCACCCCGCGCCAGCTGGTCTAGCTGGCAGGACAGCTTCATCCTCTCGTTCAGCCATGCCGTTCTCCTCACGCTTCAGCGCATCTTCCTCCGCCTTCAGCGCATCCTCTTCCGCCTTCCACTTCGCCGTCATCTGGCCCCGCCATACCTTATATCCGCTCCGCGCTTTCTGATACTTGTGCCATTGGCTCATCAGCTTGTAGTACTCGGATCCTGACTGGTGCCCTATTCTGGTCTCGCGATGCCCATGTCGCTCTTCATACCACAACTTCCACTCCGTAAACATCAGCTTCTCCAAATCCTGACCCTCGTGCGAAGTGCCTTTCACGCCAGGGCTTTCATCTGTTATAATCCCCCAACAATCCCGCCAATGATCCGGGCATGCCAGGTCCGCATCGTCGCACTGCTGGAGCGCAACGTCGTATTGCTTAAGCACGTACCGCAAGAATTCCGTCTTGCGGGTGAGTCTGAAGCGAGGTTTGGGAGGCATGGCCGTGGTGTCGCCAACTGGACGATATGTATGCGATGTATGAGATGGTCAAAAAGATGTCCGTCCTACCAAGCTTGAGCTATCGACACCGCCCCTAGTTAGGAGGTATCGTATCCCAGCCCCCGCATTCGGCAGGTCAGCAATGGCAAGCCGAAGGCATTGGCAGGGTATGTACAACTACAAATCAAATCGGAGATGCATATGCATGCGAGAGACGATTGCAGCTGCCTTTTTGTCGGGTCCTTCACGAGGCTGAAGGAAATGTCGTTGCCATTGGAAAAGCCACAGGATCGTCACTTTCCACGTGATAGCGCGTGTCCCGGCCTCCACCCCGCAAAGATCGACATCGATCGATATCTCTTGGCGTCCTAACTTCACGATGACGCCAATGCGATGTGATGCTTTGGTGACGATACAACGGCCTCACCGCGGCAACACCTCGAGGTTGAAGACCATGAGCTTCCCTTCAGGCGCTCTCGACGGAGCTTGATGATGTAGGGAGTAATCCACCACAATGCAGTCTCTTCGCCACTTCAGTCTCGCCGTGGCCCGCAGCTCCGCTACCTCGCAGCTCTGCCAACGACGAATAGTGACCTCATCAAAGCGTTTCTTGAGCTCGAGAGTACTTAGCCCGAGAGTTGCTGCTTCGTCAATGCGGACGATCCCTCAAACAACATCCAAAGCATCAAAAGCCTCAATCCGAATCCAGGACCTTACCAGACAGTTCACCACTTCACCAACAGCATCCGCAAACATGGCTTCCGACAACGCCAGCTCGCACAACAATGCGGACTTCCAGCTGTCTGAGCTGTTCAATGTTAAGGATAAGGTGGCGTTGATAACTGGTATGCACCTCAACCCTCTCGACCATTACCGCAGCATCACACACTAACACCCTTCAGGTGGCGGCTCCGGCATTGGCCTTATGATGACACAGGCATTGGCCGTCAATGGCGCCAAAGTCTACATTGTCGGTCGCACGAGCGAGAAGCTGGAAACCGTCGCCAAGACCTACTCGCAAGACATCCCAGGCCAGATCATCCCGCTCACCTGCGACGTCTCCAGCAAAGAGGACATCGCCAAGCTCTATTCCCAGATCGAGGGCAAGGAAGACCACATCGATATCCTCGTAAACAACGCGGGCATAATGAGTGGTGCCGTCGTTACCACCGAAGCCAAGAACGCCACAGAAATGAAGAAGAACATGTTCGACGACGAGAAGAACAGCTTTGCGGACTGGGACGACATTTACCGCACAAACGTCTCCTCCTGCTACTTCATGTCTATGTGCTTCCTCCCTCTCATCGAGAAAGCGACTTCGCACGGCCACGGCTACAGCGGCACAATCATCAACACCTGCTCTATCTCCGGACAGGTCAAGACGATGCAGCATCATCCCCAGTACAACGCTTCCAAGGCCGCTACTATCCACTTGACCAGGATGCTGGCGAATGAGATCGCGAACAACGAGATCAAGATCCGCGTCAACAGCATTGCTCCTGGTGTCTTCCCGTCGGAGATGACGGCTGGAGAGAGTGGTGCGAACCAGAAGTCTGCTTTGCCCAAGGACCAGTTCGAGAGCAAGGTGCCGGCCAAGAGGCCAGGTAACGATAGGGATATGGCTGCTACGCTGTTGTTTGTGGCTTGCAACACGTACCTCAACGGTCAGACGATCACGGTCGATGGTGGGTACACACTTGCTTCTGGCAAGTAAGGGTATTTCGACGCGGACGATCAACAGGAGTCAAGTGTCGAGCCAGGCGAGCGTTCTGTGGCGGGAGCTTGTTTCTCTGCGGTATCAGACATGAGCATTCAGATGGAGTGACAGCTGTATTAGTATCAGCATGGTATCAACAAAAGCAATGTATCAGTACGATCACTGTTCGATAGTATCTTCCCAACGAGTGGTGACATTGAGGGTTGCCGCCTTCTCCGAAAGTCAGCACGGCGATCCGGCTGTTTCATTGTTCACTAGACATTTATAAGAATCCGATTAGCAAGAGGACTTTTACACGCTTTACCGTTGGGTACCTACATAGCTCTCGCAACTAGTTCCAAAGATGGTGAGCGCCATCTTAGCCCATCTATCTGTTGTATAGCTCTCTGGTAGACTCGCAAGGGTGTCGGTCATTGGAGACCTCGAGCGGCAACGTCCATTGTTACCGACCCTCGGAGCCTTCCAATACTAGGGAAGAGATACATGTCAACACGCCATCGATGCAGCTAAATCTTGCATGACATATCTTCTATCTACGACAACAATGTACAGCCTAGCCATCTCATGCTTGCAAACATTAACGCTATCCCAATGCTCGGATCTTGCAGAAGCTTTTACCCCCTTGGGTGGTGTCTGACCACACCGCTTGATGTTGTAGCAAAAGCCGACAAGGTAACTCATTGCACAGATGACTGCACACTTCTCTGCCACCCTCCGCTTGTGGCCGGCCACGCCACTTCACAAAGTACTCACACTTGAACGCTATCCCACTGCACGGATGTAGCAAACTCTTCCTCCACCTCTACATCGTGAGCAAACAACATGGCACCGTATTCTGATCCTGGTACCTTGCCCACGGCCTATGCTTTCCCTCAATGCCCCAACACGCACAAGGCACTGGCCATATACGAGTACAACTCTTCGACGACCACAACGCCACCCTAACCTTTCAAGGCATCGCAGGCAGCCTTACACACGGAATATTTGGCAGCGGGTGTTTCCCCTGCCATTGATTCACCACGCGCTGTACTGAAGCCTCCGTGAGCCCACTGGTTGCAATGTCCTTCACTTCCCAAAGTAGATTCGGATTGCTCGTGTAGAACTGGTCGACTCCCGGGATGTGATCTCCCTGCCAGATCGTCACCGAGACCAAGACTTTGTGACCCAGCAGATTGTTCTGCTTATGCCTTGCGAATAGCCATGCGAGAGCCTGGCCGCCTTGAGTCGCGAGAAGCGCATCGAAACACCTGGTACAATGTACATTGTCAGTGTGTCCGCATACAAGCCATTCGCGTCTTGACGTACCAATGACCATTCTGGAACGTCTGGCGGTCTCGCCAAGTGGGAAACATGCCCTGAGGATAGCCCCGGGACTCGAGACATCGCAAGATAACGGTGAAACCAGTGCTTCCTCGCGGAACGGCTTGTGTCACAATCCAGTTGAGCCAGGGCTTCATCTCCGTGTTGATCTGCTTAGCAGACGTGCCCGACGGTAGAAAGCGATTAAAGGTCCTTTCCGGGAAGAACACTCTCCTACTCGGCTGGGAGTGCAATGCAGCCCATTGAGCGTATATGAACGCAGAAAGATACCTTATGACAGGGAGCTCGCCGTTCGGGATTGGGACCGTAGGATTGCGGTGTCGCTCGGTGTCCATGGCCAGCATTTCTCGTGGAGAGTAGGCAGAGTTGATGACGATGACCCCATCCACAATGTTGTACGTAGTGCGATAGTCTGCGTGGGTAGCCTATGCAACATTAGCTGAGCATCATAACAGATGGGCTCGTCAAGATTGAACCCACGTCTGCCGGTTTCCGGTTGCTCAATTTGGGAATGTCTGTGCCCTGATAGGCTTTGAACATGACGTTCGGTCCGCTTGGGTGGACTTTGACGTTAACCTGCCTGTGACGCTTCCAAGATGAAGGACTGCCGACGGTGCCCACCGTCAGCTTTCCAAGCGCATGCTGCAAAGGTCCCAGAACATGACCAGCATGACTAGTCATATCAGTGGTCTGCCGGTACTTGCATATCGTTACGTAACGAGATTCGTCGACCTGCCAATCCCTGTTACTTGGATCATGAGGCTCCTTGGTGTTGGGTATCGACGCGATGACCTCATTGGCGCCAGCAATATCTCTGAGCATCATCAGGTCGAAGTGGGATGCTCCGAGAGTCTCAAGCTCGGTAAGTTCTTTGTCACTGAGCGTGGGATCGTGTGCCACGGGCCCAAGCTGACCGTGATCCATACATCCGGACGAGCAGACAACACCGGGCGCAAGCTGCGGTTTGATGAACGGGGCGTGGGCGTTGAAAGTGTGCGGTACAAGGAAGCCGTCAGGATCGAACCAGTCCAGCATGGTGATATCTCCTTCAGTGTGCTGTTCACTAGACGATGCTTGACCAGAATCCATGCGTCCCACGAGCCGTGTCCCATTATCCGTTTCGCGGCTGTCGAGCACGGGGTCATCGTTGCTTGTGCTTTCTTCAGCGTGTCCGTAGCCGACAGGTGTGGCCGATATCAGCGCATGTAGTGTGACGCTTGCAACCAGGAAGGACACGCCTTGCCCGTACGAGTATCTCATTGTGGGTGGCTACGTCCTCATCAGGTTCCGGAAGATCGCGTTTCGCTGGTGCGACGCAGCCTGGTGCGGCCAGCTTAGTCGAACTGCAGTTTGTGATGTGAAGTGTGAATGGTGTTTCGGTGCTTGAGAGGTAGTCACTCCTCTTGCGTCGGGTAGGTCCTTTGGGTGAACTCGGTGTATGGCAGAGATATCGAGAATGGTGAGAGACTTTAAGCTTCCCTTTATGCAGAGCGAACACATGCAAGTCCGGCGGTGCTGTCCAACGCACGCCGGGACTCTGCATCGCTGTCACAGCATACGCCGAGGGTCCTGCACAGCCATGACAACATCTGCCTCTGCCATGAGAAAGAAGGGGACGACCTGGCTCGTTCAGGTTGTCACAGTCTTTCACAGTCGCTGGACTGCGTCAAACATTAGCCAAGTCGCCGGAGCATGGGCCAGTCTGGCTTCTCATGCGCGCAGGCGTAATGCCAGCACAGAGCATGCGCCAACACAAGACGGTCTTACTATCGATACTGAGGAAAACTGCAGCAGCACTTGCGGTCGCCACGCGGAGAGGCGTTCGCGGTCTGGATGATCTGGACCAAACGCATGGCGGAAACTGTTTCGATTTTGACGCAGGGGGCCATACTCCGGCGTCAGATGTGTCATGGCAAAGCTTAGATGGGCAGCACAAGCACAATCAGAATCCAATGAGCTTACTACTTGGTGGTCCAAGAACGAGGGGCCAATGCAGGCAGATGGTATTGTCAGAGGTCAAGCACTGGCATCCTTCATATCACCTCCTGGGGCGTCAACATACCGCCTCCACGGATACCCGTATGCTCTGTGATCACCCAGCCAATGCATGTCCCTTTGTACGTCCACACAATGCGACTCACACTCTCTTGTCCGAGCTCATCGAATGGCATACCTGATGCGCGCAACGTCATCCATATGACCGCTTTCCCGAGCTTGACATCAACGTCGGCGCAGCTGTTCATGACCTCGAATTTGAAGTGCGGGTGGCTTTTTACAAGGTCGATGTATGCAGCGAGCGTGTTCGAGTCGGGAACGTGGTTGCTGTCGGCCCGAAAATGGAGCGTGGAAGACATGTCGGATGTCTTGACAGAGTCGTAGTCCCCGTCACTCACTGCTTGCAGTATTCCCTTTGTGCGTCGCTCGAGACGTTTCGCGATAGCTGCCGTCGCCGAGTGCTCCTCATCCGCCGGGTCCTGGACTGTAGGTGATGGGATACTCATGTTGCGCCAGGTGCAGGTGTGGCCTAGGTTCCGCCAGGGCATACACTATACACTGAAGACTCTGCAGATCCGGACCACGCTGACTGAAATGATCCCGGGTAGCTGCATTATTGCCCTCGTGGTGCCAAGCCTCCAGTTGCGAGTGTTGTTGATGATCTTCTTTTAACTTCCTCCGTTCATCCGCTCAAAGTTTATAATCTGCCTCAGGCAGCTGTACGCCAACTTTGGTGAGAGCGGCCCTTTCCGCACTATCAACTTTGAGCAGAGGAGGTTGTTGTCCGTCCGCCAAGCCGGGGGAAAAGGGTTGGTCATGCACCTTAGCCTTGCTCGTACGAGCTCAGCTCGGCTCGGCATCGGGTGTGAGGTGATCAGCACATCACTCCCCTGAAGCTCATCAGCCGTTCGCCAGCTGCAAGACACTGTGGCTCAAGGCTTTTACGGGCCAATGCAAATGGATGTAGCAGGGTTCCACGATGTCTTCGAAATGCACACGATGTGGCTACCGAGTACGAACGCGATCTTGAGTCATACCTCGCAGTCCTGCTCTCCGTGATGTTGATGTAGGTATCGGTACACCACGCTATCGTCATATAGCGACTGACTCACGCGCCCGTTGAACTCTGGTGCGAAGAGGATGTACCGTGAGGGTGCGCGCAAACGAGTCACCACTCTACTTCTTTTCACCTTCTTGGGAAGATCCGCGGTCTCGCGGACGCAATCTCATCAACCTTTCTCCACGCAACGATGGCACAAAATCACCCATCTGCCAACCTGCTGACCATTCCTCGCGAGATCTGGAACGAGATTTACAGCCATCTACCTATCACCACACTGGTGTTCAACTCCTCCAAGCTCGACTGGAGACATGGAGAACATGGCTTGGGCAATTTCTCAATACTGCTCATCCATCTCCGCAACATCAATATTCTCCTGACGTGCAAACAAATGCATGCAGAACTCCTGGACGAAGAACCACACTATCTGCGTGCCGTCCTCGAGTGCGGTCCTAGCAAGAAAGCTTATCAGGGCTTCATGGAAATGGACAGTATAGCAGGATATGGAGGCGGGTTGTTCGGAAAGGTGAAGCGTTGCCACCTCGCTTTACCGGCTGTCCTGCTCTCACGGCTGGTGAACGCAGATGGAACTGGTCCCGCAGACCATGTTGGTAGCGAGATGGCAGTACACCTTGCTGCACAATCCAAAGGTGAGCGTACGAAGATGAGCATACGTTCTAGTGAAAGTCACTCTGACGCTTCCTTTAGCTTATGTCGAGAAGATATGGGCGGCCATCATCCACGCAACACATTTATTGGCGAGCGTCGACATGCTTACGGTCACCTGTGATCAAAGCTACTCACACTACGGGAATCCCCAGCCTGTTCGTGTGGATGACTGTCAGCTCAAGCTGCTCAACCTACTTTGGCGCTGGCTGCCCAATGATCTAGTGGAACTGAAGAGCAGGCCTTTGCCGAACAATGCCCGGATGGAGCTGTGGTTCCGGTTCTGGTTCTCAAAGTACCACAGCATCCAGCCGGCCACGGAAAAGGACTTTCGGTTGACCCCAGGACCCCAGCACTGCTGGGATTGGACGAGGCTCAAAGATGGCAGCGAGCTGGGGTGGGTACGGAAGCCTTCAAAGGAACGACTTGAATGGCACTTCACACCAACTCTGGACCCCAATGAGAGCAACAGTGACTACATGGGATTCCCAGGCTACAAGGTCGACTTCATCAAGGAGATTGAGCGTGAAGACGCACTGGAAGACTGGAGGAATTTCACTATTGAAGACATGTTTCCGAGTGATTATCCAAAACGCGAAATATGAGGCTCAAGATGCCCTTTACGCCGTGCTGGCTCAGTGGCGTGCGGTACTCGCCGCCTGCTGCAGGCAGCTTAGCTACCATCGTTCGCGCATCGCTCCCACCGCAGGAAATCTGCGCGCTCAATCGGCCCCACTGGCATCATTGCGATGAAGCATTGCTTTGGACAGCATTGACAGGTCTTGTCTCCAGTGTCTGTGGTACTGTCCAGACTGAGATTCATCCCAACCGAAAGCCCACTAGTCTTGTCACGCCAAAGCGGTAGCTAGCAAGCCAGAGGCTTTTGTCGAGCCTGGAGCAAGTCCGTAGCACAATTGGACCACATGATCGGTGTCATTGCTCGATACCAATCTCCGCTGCGCCTGTGGAAGCCAGCACGTTCCTTGGTTTACTCCAGCCCATCCCAGCTCCTGATGAGGGCGCATCCTCCGGTTCTAGCACCTCGGCTTTGGTCCCATAACGCCACCACGCAATGCACTCGCCGTCAGCCAGGCCGAACCGATATGTATGACCGGGCTCGAGGAAGTTGCGGTATTGTCTTCCCCGATACATACTCGTCAACTCTGGTCTGCGACCCTGTGGGTCTGCTTCTCCTCTGTGCTTCCAACCCGATGCAAGGACGAATGGGTAAGTTAAAGTGCTCGGCTGTTCAGGCTGAAGTTCGAGGAAGTCTCTCATCCGAGGTGCCCATTTGTCGCTTGAAGGTTGGACGTTGGGGGCCTCTGGTACGCTCAAGCCAGACAGGTTCGCCGGTCGCTGCATCTGTGCAGTAGAAATTGGTCCGTTTGAGCGCAAGATGTGGATTCAGCACGGTCGGGAAGGTGGAGACCGTAATTGGGCGAGAGGCGTGTGAGACAATGGTGATGCTCAATGTGGGTAGTTCTTGAGATTGTGAGATGCTGTATGACTCCGGTTCGATGGCTAGGATGACTGTGAGGTTCGGTGGAGGTAATGCGGACGGGTC
Organism: Neocatenulostroma microsporum; assembly: GCA_022814695.1. NCBI lineage: Eukaryota > Fungi > Ascomycota > Dothideomycetes > Mycosphaerellales > Teratosphaeriaceae > Neocatenulostroma > Neocatenulostroma microsporum. The sequence continues at coordinate 45,505 of JAKLLW010000065.1, forward strand.
CGCGGTATCCATGTTGGTCGTTTTTCCGGCTTCCCTTGTTGTCTTCGGCGGCGTTGCGTCTGTCATTATTCGACCAGCGAGGACCTTATCGACCGGACCGCTTTGCCGCACCGCCAGTCCCGGCTCCCAAACTTCAGTCGTTGCCACAGTAAGTGTTAGGAAGATGAGCAGCTCTTGTTTATGAGTTATGACCCAAAAAGATCCAAGAGCATGATGGCGTTGATGTGTGAGGAGTGCGGATCGAAGTCGGTAACTCATATATAGGGCTGAGTGCATCATGCGGCGGGATCATCCCTGCAACAACACGGTTGCTCAGCTTCCCAAACGATCCTACAACGTTTCCGGATCAGTCACGCGATACGCGAAAGCGCTTCCTGTTACCTTACCGTTGTTCTACCTGTGCGGGTACCAACAAGCAGAAGATGCACTCGCATTCGCATACTCCTGCTGCATGAGTATGATCTCTCAGTACACTAAGGCGGAGGCAACGTAGACTGCAAATAGAAGAATCCGAAACACCAACATCGACCCAAAGCTTACCATATGATAGCATGGCGGAAGCGAGGATAGATCTTTGTCTCGTCTCAGCATACAAAAGAGAGCTGCCACAGTATGCTACTAGGAATCACCAGCAACTCATCACCGTCTTCGCCAGTTCATTCACATCTTACGCTCTGCTTGGAGGTTGGAGCCAGAAGCTACCATGCACTTCCAGTCCGCGCAGCTCGCCATGGCGGCCACACTGATCACAGCAGCGACTTGCCATCCTGCTATCGGTGAAGAGAATCTCGCGAAAAGGGCGCCGCCCTCGGTCAGCCCAAACTTCAACCCCACGCAACAGGCACAGATCGCCAACGCCATCGCGCAAGCATGCACGCTGGCTCAGTCCGCATTTGCTCAGGCCGTTGAAGGCAGTGTAATTTTCGTCCGACGTCAAGTACTTTCCAGCTGGCTCGGCGGGAACCGTCCAAGGCGTATTGAACAACATCATCGGCGGCGATAAGACGAACTGCGCCGAAGAGTTGTCGCAGATCTCGATCAAACCCGACTTCAAGGACTCTGCTGGCAATTTTGTCTGCGGCGAAGGTGGTTATTGCCTGTTAGCTCTACAGGGCCGAACGATAGGCTGATGTCCAACACAGACGACATGGCCCAGACCCTCGACCCTGACTCGGACAGTCCGCAGATGATACTCTGTAATGTAAATGGCATCGGCTCGAAACATGTGCAATCTCAAGGCACTTCTGACCTCAGCTTTCCTCAACTCTAGGACGGCCTTGCCCACCCAGGAGCGAATCCAGACTTTAGCAGTTTCATTCCACCAGGACCAGCCGCAAGAGTATGCAGCTTCTTAGATGCGCGCACCTCGTGGAAGATGTTGACCCTCGGCGGCATCTTGCTGCACGAGTACACGCATTTCGAGGGTCTTGTCAATCCACCGTTGTCCAAGGAGGGAGTGGATGCGCTGAACTTGCGGTTCATTTATGGCCCAATCGACACCTAGGGCATTGCATCAGACCCTGCTGCCCCAACTATCGCCGACAATTACGCTTGGTTCGCACTTGAAGCATTCTAGACGGCGATTTGCGGTGTCACTTTTGGAAAGCGGAAAGCCGATAGTAAGTCTCTCCTTACGCATTTCCATAGGATGATTGGCTGATCGTTCAAAGGCTGGCGACGATCAAGATCAGCTATGTGGGAATAATGCATGCAGTGAGCCTTCGCCTGACGCTCCAGTGGCACCAATCTGAGTACTATTATGCCGGGCACTTTGTTAGCGATTGAAAGATGGTGAGCACGATGACATGGCTCTAGTCGAGCTTCCAGTGAGTTCTGTATTATATCCTACGTTTGCCGGCTTGCATCGCTCTCATCCTCCTTTTCCAGACCCTGTTTGTTTGCATCATAAGCCCGTCGCTGACTCGGCGATGACGCCACTGCAAACGGAGAAGGTACGCTAGGTGCACAGACCTTACTTGACGATCTCGTGTGCAACAACTTTCCGGTCCCGACTCACCGTCAGGCGAGCTTCAAATTGGACCTTCAGCAGACCACAAACACATCCATCATGGCAGCTGACGCGCCGTCACGACTACTGACCATCCCTCGGGAGCTCCGAGACAAGATCTACGGACATCTCGGCATCACCACCGCCGTCAAGAGTGACTATGATGTTCATCCCATAGCCGAGATCTACCATCTTCGCGATGTCAATGTGCTGCTCGTGTGCAAGCCAATCCGCGCTGAGATGCTCGAAATCGAAGCGCAGCATATGCACGGCACCTTCGTGACTGGAGACCGTCCCTCCGCCTACACTGAATTCAACCATCTAGAGTCTCTACCGCGGAGCGTGACTGAGCTGTTCAAAAAAATCAGGGTCTGTGGCGTGCTGATACCAATGGGCAAGCTTGTGCATGCTGCGGGATCCGGTAAGCGCGGCGGTAAGAACTACAACTGGGCTAAACGTAAGCTTTTCCCATCTATGTCTCTGAAGACTTCCGGGGATATCGCTAATACAAAGGCAGGCTTCACCGACGCCGTGTGGGAAGTCGGTGTCAACATCGCCGCCATGGTACCGAACGCGAAGAGCATCACCATCGAAATCGACTGCGAGGATATGCTCCCTGATCTCTACACCGGAGACTCCACCGAACGGATGCTGCTTGTAAATTCAGAGTCAAGTTGCCTAGCGAGCCTTCAGGCGCAAAGGTTGCCGAACGATGCCCGCCTGCGATTGTTCATCCTCTGCTCATCACCGAAGTCGCTTCTGATATCGCAGTCGACGATCGAGGAGGGAAAAGCAATGACTCTCAAGCAGGGCCAGCGTTGTTGGTTCGTTGATGCTGAGAGAGGGTTCGGGAGTACTGGGAGAGTATGGATCACGCAGCGCTCTCGTAGCCGGGTGCAGTGGCGCCTCAAGCCGCTACTCAACGGCGAAGACGGCGACGAGGGCTTTCCGGGATACCAGCTGGAGTTTGTGAGGGAGTACGAGTAGTAGGGTGTGCGATGGGTCGTGACAGGTCATGCCGCTGAAAGACTGCGAACAGCGAAGGACACTTTCGGCAACTCGTCGGGCCAGGTGAGATCTGTGCGATCACGGTATCGTGCGGGCTCAGTAGCTACACACTACGACAAATCCGCATCTCCAGTTCCTCGAATGTCTTGCGCTACAGTACCACAAGGGCCGGTGAGATAATTCAGTGCCCTTCGGCGTCTCTGTTCCTCTGACAGTGTGATCGGCCGCTGGATTGCCTGTCAGGATCAGGAGAAGTAAGAAAGTATTGGGAGATGGCGGTAGCGTGTCAAGAGACGCAGTACAGCTTTCCCAGGCACTGCCTGTTTCCAAGCTCACGTATAGAGGTCCCTCTGCCCCTCGAAAGCCTTGTGGCTTCTCGATGTCTGGGATGATTAGCAACGATTCGTTGCGCCGACCGTTGCCAGTCTTCCCCCGCCCTGCTGTTGTTCGCCTGAAGCACATGTCAAAAATCTTGTCGGTGGTGACGACACAGCAAACGGAGGAGGCACGCTAAGCGCACTGACCTTTGGAAGCTCCCTGACCCTCCTATCTCCATCCCTATCAGACTTCCACTTGTTGCTGACCTTCCACAAAGCAACAGACATCTTCATCGCCATTGTCCATCATGGCAGCCAGCAAGCAGAGTCCGCGCTTCCTCACAATCCCACGCGAGATCCGCAACCACATCTACGGCTATCTAGGCGTCACCAGCATCCTCCCGCAAAGAGGGGACAAGAAGACCAACAACAAAGCCCCATCCCACGGCATCTTCGCTCAAATACCCATCAGCGTCTACAATCTCCGCAATATTCCCGTACTTCAGACATGCAAACAAGTATATACCGAGATCCTGGAAGTCGAAGCCCAGCACCTCCACGTCACGTTCACGGCGCCGTCCTACTGGGAACCCAACCTCTTCTTGCACGGTGTTACAGCTGTTGAGCGCGGCTGGGAATGGCTTCGTCTGGCGAAGAGTTGCCGGATCTCTTTTCCGTTCGGCAGGATCGCTCGCTCGGTACCGGGGAGTCAGTATATCGACTATTTGGACGATACGGCGCTCATGGAGAGTCACTTCTCACCTCGTAAGTAGGCCCTATCTCCTGAGCATGGTCTGCAGGGTAGACCCGTGCTAATGATATCCCAGAGATCGTTTCCAGGGTGCACCAGCTCCTCAAGCGTATCATCCACCTCACGCCGAACGCCAAAAGCGTCACCCTCGAGCTGAACCGCGGCGAGTTAGATTGGAGAGCTTTCAGCTCACAACATCTGCCTTCCGTGCCGTCGATCACTTACGGCCTGAGCCCTAGCGGCTTCGAGGAGATCCAAGCCTCGCCACTCCCCGGCGTGGCCAAACTTAATTTATGGTACAGCTCCTCCATCCACAAGCATCTAATTTGCCGCCCAACGAGCCTGAACAGCTTCTCCGGCTTCGTATCCCAATGCAATGGCCGCGTGATGGAAGACGGCTATATCCTGCGTGGTTCCGGCTCGGATTCCGTGTGTGACTATGACACTGAGCCGTCTCAGGAGAGGCTGGAGTGGCGTACGAAGACGTTGCTGGATAAGGCGGACATTGATGCTGAGGTGCCTGGCTTCGAGCTGGAGTTTATTAGGGAGTATGTGCCCGCGGTTGCTACGGGCACGAAGTGGTGGGAGTAAGCTGGGCGATCGATGTCGTCTGTGGGCGAGGGATGGTAGTGCAGTAGAGCACGGGGAAGTGAATGAGCTGAAAGGAATGTGTGGCGCGGCGCGATTGCTTGGATAATGGGAATGAGCAGCAATAATCCATGCAGTCAGTGAGCATGCGATCGCAAAAGTTTCCGGCATACATTAGAATATCCTTTATCCCTCAGCACCACTCCCATAATATCCTCCCATTTTCTCTTCGTTCGCATGTCCCAGGTCACATGCTCCATACATATACAGAGGTGCGTTGACGACGATACCACTGCAAACGGAGAAGGCACGCTAAGCGCACGGTCCCTTCAAACTGGCATTTTCTTCATCTTCAACCCACCTACTTTCGAAACTCCCTTACGGCATCGACTCTTCGACCTCCGAACACCCTACACCATGGCCGACAATCAGCCTTCCCAAATGCTCACCATCCCCCGCGAGCTCCGCGACAAGATCTACGGACATCTCGGCCTCATCGCCACCACAATCATCCCACCCAAGTACCCCACAATGCTAGAAGTCAAGCTCCTCCATCTTCGCAACAAGAACATCCTGATTAGCTGCAAGCAACTCTACGCCGAACTCCTCGAGATTGAAGCGCAGCACCAAACCGTCGTCTTCGAGGCCAATGGTAGTCCACGCGCGTATCTGGACTTCAGGATCCTGGAGCTCGCTTCCGTACCGGGCTTTGCCGTCAACCAGTTCGGCAAGGTCAGATACTGTCGCGTGGTACTGTCACCGAGTGATGTTTGCCGCTGGCCTCAAGCGCAGCCGGCGGATGAAAAGCAGATCAGTAAGTCCTTCAAGTATCCTTCCATGGATCTCGGCATGACACATGGACTTATTCTCACTCAAGATATCACGAACGCGGTGCGCGAAGCCGGTATCAAGATCACTAGTCTGATCCCAAGCGCAAGGAAGATCGTCGTTGAGCTCGACTGCGGTGACCGCATGCACCACAAGGACGGCGATCTGGCCGAATACCTTGGCATTGAAGATCTGCAGCCGACGACCGTCGCCGAACTCAAGTCGCAACGCCTGCCGAACGGTGCGGAACTGCAGCTTCGCATCCGGTGGTCCACGCCAAATTTCCACCGCGCGACTATCTTGACCATGGAGGAGCGGTTGCGCAGTCTGCTGGACCAGGATGAGATAAGCTACAAGCCTTGGGTACAACGAAGGGACCAGACAGTGTGGGCCACCGAGGCGTCGAAGGAGTGGTTAGGGTGGGAGTTGAAGCCTGTGTTTCAGGCGGACGGCGACCGCGGAGGGGCGTTTCAGGTGATGTTCACGAGGGAGTTTGTTCCTGAGAAGGGCTCAGACCTCGCAAACAGGGTATTGCTAACTCAGTAACCTCAGCTGCAGGGCATGCAAGGAATCTTGTGTTGAACCTGGGGTTCCGATAGGAGGTGCCACCATTATGCGCACCGCGACGGCATAGTCGTGCTGGATTGGGAAAAAGGGCTCGCTTCGGAGCGGCGTGGTGCTGGATGCTTACCTGTCTTGTTCGACGTCGAAGGTGGGCTTTGCCATGAAACCTGATGGAAGAATGGCGAGTTCAGTTGATAAGGAGTATGGCTGGACAGAGCGGTCGGAAGAGCGCTTGGAGTGGTGGACTGATGCTCTGTCGGGGTCTTGGGATGCGACCGATGGGCTTGCGGCGTCTTCCTTGAGCTTCGTAAGGGAGTACGTGCCTGAGTAGTCCGGAGCGGAGCGGACCATGAGTGTCCTTTGAGGGAGTCCGCGGGCGCGAAGACGGCGGACGAATGGCGTGGACCGAGCATCTGACGCACGAATGAGCTATTCTGGAGCACGGCCTGTGCTTGCAGGGACAAGGAGTGTAGGGACTGCAGTCAGCGAGTCGGGAGCACCAAAGCATAGGTACGTAGCATTTATACATCAAAGAAAACACAATACATCCCTCGTCATGAGCCCATCCCTTTCCCGTAACGCCAACTCTAGACTCCGCCGCCCAGACCACTTCCCGGAATCTCGACCGTCTATCAGGCTCTCAAGGTGCGCAGCATCGAACTTTGAGTTCGTGAGGGAGTATTTGTTTGAGCGGCTGGGCGACTCCGAAACCCATCGCGAAGGCCGACGACTCGGAGGCGGCGGATGTACGATGCGGCGCATAACAGCGGAGTAGACAGATGAGAGCTTGCAGTCAGCGAACACATACGCAGGGTCGCAGGTATCGAGCATTTGTACATGAAGAGAAAACATAACATTACATCTCTCATCCCAAGTCCCTCTCCACCCCCCAAACGCCAAGCCAAGACTCCACGCTCGGGTATCGTCCCCCCCTTGCCTCTCATCCGTCCTCAACGCTCAGTTCCCCTTCTTCGCCGCATCCAAATGCCACCCCATAACCTTTTCAAAGATCCCTTTCCCTCCCTTCTCAATCACATCTCCATGGCACGGCACAATAGTGTCGAAATCCCACTTCGCTATCTTGCTGACACTCTGGTTAAACCCATTCCGGTCCCCGCTCGAGATCGCATACCAGAGAAACCGCTTCTGCCAGATTGCACTGCCTTGAGTGTGGTTAATACCACACATCACGCGCGTGAGTAAGCCTGCGGTCGGCGAGAGCTCCGTGCGGCTGAACTGCTCGGTTGCGGGGAGATTGAAGAGAAGGTCCCCCTCGATCAGGGTCCGGGAGGGTTTGTGGTTGAACACGAGTTCTTGGTTGGCGTGGGCGGAGACGTACTCCATATCGAACTCCCTATCGAACTCCTCGGAAACGGAGAAGGCGTGTTTATCGGCCTTTTTGTACAGGACCCATTTGTCTTGAGGGATTTTGCTATAACCCTGCTTATCCCTATAACTTGGCAACGTTTCCGGCGCAATAACCTTGGCGTCCGGCCATTGCTTATGCCAATCGGATATGAAGATGTGGTGCTCTTGATCGAGCGCGGTGATGTACTTTATCTGCCCGTTTCCGAAGGAGGACAGTTCTTTCTGGACTGTGGGAGTGAGTGCGACTGGACTGAAGACCGCGAGGTTGCCCGAGGCGAGCTTGACAACTGTACCGCGACCGCCGATCTTGATGCGTCCGAATCGTAGGAAAGGGGTGGAGCAGATCATTATGTTGGGCGTGATCTTGCGAATGATCATTACTTTGTCGGGGTCGCTCGGGATGAGCTTCGCTACGCCTGATGCCATTCTCGCTAAGAGTCCTATCTCGTTGTCGCGGTTGGTGGTGTATGGGGTGAAGGGGTCGGTGGGTGAGTCGCAGTCGCGAGGAGGTCGCGTGAGAGGTCGGGAGCTGAAGAGTGGTGAAGAAGAGTAACGTTCTTATAGCTTCACTCGTACGGCCAGATGTCGTGAGTGAGCTCGAAGTTCGTATTAGGTATTACGTGAAGTTGATCGTAGGTAGGTGAGGAGGTCGACGGATATTATACTGTACATATAGCTGTACATGAAACGAATGCAGTGGATCTGTGTCCTGTGATTAGAAGTGAAGTGGAGTGGAAGTGGTCGCATGCTTTGTAAAGCTTCACATGTTATTCCCGCGTGAGTTGTCGCCCGACGTCACTTCCCAAGATCGCCGAGGGGCACGCGCAAATGGAGTTTGACAGATGCAGATGCAGGCATGTGCAGCCGAGAACGTGGTCCGGGCCGGAGTCCGGAAGCTCGATGCTGCCGAGATGGAACGACATGTTTTTGTGAACGACACGTCCACCTCCATCAACTTAACCGCAGGTGTACTCGGAGTGAGGCAGCCATGATGTCTCCCGTCCCTCTCCGCCGCCTTCTCGCCCTCCCACCCTCCCTCCGCCGCAGCTTCTGGTCCTCCTCTGCCTCTCCAGCACCAGCGACAGCAAGCAAGCCAGAGATCTACGATGTCGTCTGCGTCGGTGGAGGACCAGCAGGTCTCTCACTCGTCTCGGCGCTGCAATCGCATCCTGCGACACAGGCGTTGAAGATAGCATTGATTGACTCCCAAGATCTCACGACTTCTCGCTCTGTAGACGATGGGAAGACGTTCTCGAATCGATGCTCCTCCCTTACGCCTTCGTCTCTGCGCTTTCTGAAGGGGATAGGGGCTTGGGATAAGATCAATGGGGCCAGGACGCAGGCGTATCACGGGATGGAGGTTTGGGATGGAGTGAGTGGGAGTAGGGTTCATTTTGATTCGATGGATGATCACGGGATGGGGATGTTGGGTATGATTGGCACTGCCAAGCATTTGGTGCCTGGCAGTAGATATCAGGCGAGTAGGAGGAAGTATGAGACTAGTGCGGACGATGCGGTGGTAGCGACGATGTGTGAGAACAACAACCTCACATCTGCACTGCTGCAGCGGATGAAAGAGCTCAATGCAGAGACAGCAACGGGGATGCGCATGCTGGACAGGACCAAAGTAGACTCCATCGATCTCGGCCCCGAACCGCAAGACGAAACCTCCCTCGACCTCTCCCAATGGCCCATCGTCACCACCCACCACGGCCAGTTCGCCGCCCGCCTTCTCGTAGGCGCAGATGGAGCCAATAGCCCTGTCCGCCGCTTCGCAGATATACCTAGTCACGGCTGGGACTACAATCAACACGGTGTAGTGGCTACTCTGCACCTCGACCACAGCTTTGGTGCGCACGACTTGAGGAAAGCTTATCAGCGTTTCTTGCCCACCGGTCCCGTCGCTTTGCTACCGTTGCCAGGGAATAAGGCGAGTCTGGTGTGGTCTACTACCCCTCAGCACGCCGCAAGACTCAAAAGCCTGCCGTCTGAAGAGTTCACAGCAACAGTCAACGCGGCTTTCCGCCTCATGCCCGTAGACATTAACTACATGCTCTCCCCTACCTCCTCCACAACCTCCCCTTCCGACGAGCTAGCCTGGCGCGAACCCTCAACCTCCCCCTCCTCCACCGGCCTCCCCACATCCTTCCCACGCATAACCTCCGTCCAAGAAGGCAGCGTAGCCTCTTTCCCACTGCGAATGCGTCACGCATCAACATACACCGGCCACCGCATCGCCCTCATAGGCGACGCTGCACATACTATCCATCCCCTCGCTGGACAAGGTCTCAATCTCGGACTGGCTGACGCGGAAGCGCTAGCGAAACAGGTTGTTTATGGGGTAGAGCATGGAATGGATGTTGGGAGCTGTTGGTGTTTGGACGGGTATAATGAGGAGAGGTGGGGGAAGAATAATGCTATGGTTGGGGTGGTGGATAAATTGCAGAAGGGGTTTAGTGTGGGGAGTGGGCCGGTGGTTTGGGGGAGGAGTTTGGGGTTGGGGGTTGTGGAGAGGTTGGGGTGGGTTAAGGGGGGGTTTATGGGCGCTGCTAGTGGGAGGGGATGATGAGCTTGAGTGTTTACTACTACGTTTGTAGGCACGGGAACCGGCTGCAATGCGAGAACATCAGACAAACGGGCGTCATCGACACTTCCTCTATTACCGCAATCTATGTTCTTGACCACCCTACCATAGCATCCCCCCTCTCACAATAATACCTGCGAAGACTAGTGCAGAGCCCGTTCGCATCGCCTCCGCCTTCAATAGCACCCAACATTGCCAATCCTGTTGCCCGCGGCCGGTTTATCGTGTTAGCGGTCCCTTCGCATTCCTTGCCTATGCTACGACGGCTGTCGTACTGTTTCCGACGCCGTCGGACGCCGTTTTGGCATACGATCTGCGAGCACTGTCAGCTCGGTGCACACTAACATCGCAGTTACTGAGCCTGCTCGGGCCTGCTTACGACGTCCGCGCCGTTGCACGAGCACGCTATCACGTTCTGGTAGGCGGATATGCAGCCAGAGTTTTCTACGTAGGTGCTGGTGCCGGGGGTTGGGTGGTAGCCAACTGCGTGGGCGTAAGGCTCTGCTGTGATGAAGGAGGCAATGGAGGATAAGAGAGGGATGAGGTAGGTTGTCCAGAGGTGGGTCTGCATTGTGGTAAGAGCGGTTAGGCTGGCTACTGCCATACAACGGGTGGTGTTCAATGAGGATGAGCACTGAGCAGAGAGGGGAGAGGGGAGGAATTGAGTCTTTATGTGCTTCTGCTGATCCAACTGAAACGGGCCCGGAGAGTACAGCTTGTCGGCTGTGTTACTGTTTTAAAGCTCAGTGCATGTTCTCGTGGTCATCTGCCTATTGAGCTGCCGGAGAGCAGGAGGGACTGGTCTGAGGCATTTGCGGGACTGTTGCGTACCCCTATCTCCTTCTCAGACCCAAGCGGCTTGTTTTGTGGCGCAGCCACGGCCGCAAGGGTCTGAAGCCAGGATGCAGGCTTTCGGCCAATCTGCGCTTCGCTAGCCCTCGACAACAACATCTCTATAGGGAGAATACAAAAACACGGCGTTCTTTCGAGGAGCTTCGAGTAGGTGCTAATACGACGAAGCTCCTCGAAAAAGCGGTACAGATAGCGGAAGGCGTTGTTTCGTTCTTGGTCTCGAGGGCAAGCCGTCCTCGCGCGAATGGAAATCTGACATTCGCGTTTACCGAGCGTAAAAGTTGCTTCTCTACGGTATTCGATATATAGATTTGTATTCTATATATAGTTAGCAAATATCTAGGACCCGTTTTCTTTGTTCTACGATACCTACCCTCGTTGTTGTACTGCTCTCTAATATGCGGCTGTTTTAGAGGCCTGCGAATGCCAGAACGTCAGAATTCTGCACTTTGTCCTCAGACGCTCCGCAGAAGCTTCCCCGAGTCATACGCCACATCCACGTGACTCAGGTACGACTCGTAGGCGCGTCTGAGAAGGAGATAGGCGTACCCCTCGCGTATGTGAGTACCTGTATGCTTTGATGCCATACTCGCTTAAGATGGGGCCGACTTCTGCTAGTCGGGCGCACCCATGCAACTACGTGCATCGACCACACCGAGGCTCGATTCATCGAAGTGCTGGGCTCAACTTCCATTGCAGATCTCTCTCTCTCCTCCTTCCTCGCCCCGAAATGGATGTCAACAACGGTACCCGTGTACACCACCAAGTGTGCTCCTCCGTCCAGTGACCCTCCCGGTACGGTAACGTCTGGCATTCACTCAGTCGCTTGCTCTGCGAGTGTGGTAGCCACGCCCCGGGACGCCAGTCATGCCGTACCGTTCTGACTCCTTCGAAGGGAATTGAAACAAGACCTGTCTTGGAGTTGGCTGGGATCCTGGTCTCGGCGGACACAGTCTTAGTGTCCACAAGGAAAGACAGTGTCAAATAATAGGCCTACGACTGAGACAGACTCAGCCGATGATTCTCAAGATGAGCGCATTGGTCCTGTGAAGGCGCATATAAAGCCGACCTCATTGCCACAGGAACATTGCTTGAACAGACCTGCACATCTACTACTACCATCTCATCCAGGCTGGAACCGGTTCTCTACTATACAAACCTCAACTTACTGCCCAACTACCCAACTACCCAACATGCCGCGCTCACAGTCTTACGCCGACCGCCTCTGGAGCCAGTACAACGATGCTTACGCCGAACTCGACATGGCTGAGTCCAGTTACCGCGAAGAAGCTTTTCGGCAGCTCGCTCTCTACTTGATATACACCGAGGATCCGACCGAGAACCATGGTCACGATTATGACAACTACCGCGTGGAGTACCTCGCAGCGCAATTCATGTACAATCACTGGTTTGGCCGCTGGCCGGAATGCTTTCATGAACGTCTGAACCTTGCTCGACCTCAGACGGATGTTCCCAAATTCCAGCGCAGCCCGGTGTATAAGTGGGATAGCAATCTGAGACGGGCGAGGGGCGCGCAAGACCAGTATGAAGCCATGGAGATTCGCTGTGCCTCGAGGCTCGGCCAGAGTCTGAGTGTGTACTTTGAGCGCTTGTTGGACTTGTGTGATTATGGTGAAGCTCGGTATGAGTTGGAAGAAGAGCCGGATGAGCTCGTGGAGAAGGTACTCGATGTCGACGGTTACGGAAGCAACGAGGGGGATGGCGGCGGCGAAGAGGAGTACTACAGCTCGGAGGATGACAATGGATAGCGAAGATGGCGAGGGCTCAGGGGATATCGACGACTTGTGCAACGGGTTTGCGGGGATGGGTGTGTAGCAGAGAGAGGATGATGCATGTTTGTAATGATCGATAGACCGGTAGGGTCGATGACGAAGACTGCGGGTGTCACATGTTGAGGCACTAGCAGTAGTTGAGTATGTCGTCTGTGTTTGGTACAGTACTTTTTCAAGATCCTCCTCTTTCTGCTTCGGTAGGCAAGCCTGCCACCAAAACGCTGCCGCACGTTCGCAATCCTCCTCAGACGTCCGACCAAATCAGCTTCATCGAATACTGGCCGTTCAAGGGAATTCCAGTATGCAAGACCAGCTTCTGGCTCTCACTGTCATACTCCGCAGCATCTATATCGCTGTAGGGGTTTTCGGCGACGCCCAAAAGCGTCACCATTTCCACCATGACGCCCGCGTCGTAGCCGAAGCTACCAGACATCTTGAAAGTTCCCTCGGAGTATGAGAAGTCGATCTCCGAGACACTCTTCTGTACAAGCGATTGTCCATCGTCCAGGTAAAGGGAGCCAGTAGCGGAACCGTCAAGTCCGGGCGCAATGACGATGTTGAAGCCCTTGGTGCGGAGCTCGGTTGTGGTCATTGCGCTCTCGATGCGCTGAGGGACGATACTGCCGCCTTTGTAGTGCACGAGGATTTCGTCGAGAGGGACCTCGGCGTTGACGTAGGAGCCCTCTCCACGCACTGGCTTGCCGGTACCAAAGGCGTAGAATTGATCGTCTGGAAGGTAGAAATTGACGCTCGTGGCGTTCTCCTCGGTCACAGGGCTGATGAGCATGCTACACCATGGTTAGCAAATGCAGATGGTATCCAACACTACTGAGCGCCAGCACTTACGAATCGCCATAAAAGAACTGCATGTCGATTGGGAAGGTGTTGACGTCCTCGGGGTAGTTGAAGAACATGGGGTTCAAGCAAGGCGAGCCGGTCTGGTTCTGACGGTAGATTGCGGTGTACATGTAGTCGAGCAGTTGGTAGCGGATGCTGATACCATTCTTTGCCGCGGATGCGGTCAGCGGCCAGCGGTAGAACTCTTGGAAGATAGACGAGATCTCGGCGTGGTTGCGCATGAACGTGTAGAAGCTGCCAAGGGTCGCCCATCTGTGGTCGCATGTCAGAGCCTGCGTGGTGAGGGACACCATTCGAAATCGCTTACCGAGCACACAAGGTGGATGTGGTATTACCGCCGAACCCACAGATATCAGCGCCGACGACAGGGATCTGGTATACCGAAGCGAACTGCAAGATCTGAGAAATACTCAGGCGATACCATTCCCATCCCGAGATGTTGTCTGAACGAGCGTGTTAGTGCTGCTTCGAAGGACAACTAACCCGACACTCACCTCCGAGCCAGTGCGACACATCCTTGCCGGAACCAGCAAAAGTGCTACGGGTGATGACGAGTTGACGGACGTCCGGTCTCCTCGCAAGCATCGCGTTGTGTGACTCCGAGCTCATCATAGCGCCATAGAGGTTATGCACGTCATACTCAATCAGGCCGTTGGCGTGAACAAGATCGGTGTCGGCGGTGCCCTCAGCGAGCGTGGGACCAGCGCCGTTCTGAATCATGTATGGCGGGAGGATGTACTCGCGGTTCGGAAGGCCCTTACATTCGTTGGGACCGCATCCAGAGCCACTCTGCTTGCCACTCTGCCACGCGCCACCATGGCCGTGGCCACCATTAGCCCAGACACCTGGACCCCACTGAGGCTTGCCCCAGCCGCCAGAAGAATGAGACCGACCGTAGCCGCCGTGGGCTTGTCTTTTGGTAACATCCACGGGTGCCAAATTACCTTGCAGGCTTTGAGGAAAGCCTGGGATTGGAGCATCAGGACCATCTCGGACAGGTGGTGGGTCTGGAGGGTTGTTGTTTTCTTCCGCAAACTCCGCAGGAGGAAGAGGGCCAGGGTAAGGCCTGTTCAGGAAGTTGGCAGGCTCGTTCATATCAATCCATAGACCGTCGATGTTTGGTCCAGTGACGCCGTCAAAGAAGCATAGGAACTGCCCGGTCCAATACTCTTGTGTGTTCGTGTCGAACCAGTCAGGGAAGTATGTAGTTCCTGGCCAGACTACACCTTCGTAGACGCTTCCATTCTCTCGTTTCATGAAGATGTCGGCCTCCAGTCCGGCATCACGAGCGTCGTTCGGTCCACCAGACCACACAGCCGGATCGACCTATGCATTGCCGTCAGTGTCATGCCAAGCGCCGATCATCGAGCATCGAAGTGCAACGAACGACGGGAGGGGATTTCTTACCATCACAATGTATTGCTGATCGCGTTCATGGAGGGTGTTGACGAGATCGTGCACGAGATTGGCCGGAAACCGCACTGGATCGAGTGTGAACACTCTCCTCAGCTCCATGTAGTCGATGTCGGTCCACATGGTCTCCAGCGGGATTCCAGCCTCGGAGTAGTTCCCGACAACAGCAGCGACCTGGTACACATCTCGGTAGCCGTACTTGCATTGGTGGAAACCGAGAGCCCAGTAGGGTGTCATGAGAGGCAGCTTAGCAATGTCGGCATACTGCATGGCGACCTCACGTGGACCTGGACCAGCCATGAAGTACAAGTCGAGAACACCGCCGACGATGTTGTACTCGAGGGTCTGGCCATTGGAGTCGTCGATGTAGATGTCCATTCCGTTGGAGTTGAGCTACCAATAGTCAGCTTCTGCGAGTTTCGGATGCTGTACCAGACATGACTCACTAGGAAGACACCATGAGTGCCAGTTGTCCTGTGGTCAAAGTAGATGGGATGAGCGCCGTAAAGATTCTCACCCATGGGGGTACCATAGGCGTCACGGGTCCAGATGGTACGAGTGTAGTTGGTGGTGTTCAGCATGAAGGGATCGCTATGCTCCCCTATAATGTCTGTCAGCTTGCAACGACGGTGAAAGGGAACATGCTACTTACCCAGACCATGAAGGTGAGGACTGTCCGGCAGGCTGGTCTGCAAGTGGATGTATTGGCTCTCAAAGACTAGCTTGTGGCCCGTAGTGTCGAACAGCACCTCGCCGGTGTCGGATCTGGAAACGGTAAAGGCGAAAGGCTCGGCTTGATAGTCGAACTTCAACATCGAGTCTTTAGGCGAGCACCATTGGCCCTGGCCAGGACGAGGGAAGACCTCATCCGGAATCTGGTATACAGTCTTGTTGGTATCCTGCGAAGCGTCGTAGGAGTGTTAGTATGTCTCCAAAGAGTCCAGGGAGTGAAGAAGGACAGACTAGGATCTTGACATGAAGTCGTTCAGTTGTCTGGTATTCGACCTCAAGCTTCAGCTCCGGAAAGTCGACGCCAAAGACATTGCACGCTTCGCCGGCCAGGGCCAAGTCGGCGTAGAAGCCCGAATGCGTCTCCCACTGCTTCGTGGCTACGTAGCCTGGGCAGGACGAGAGATCTTTAGCGTAGACGTCATTGCCAGGGTCTGCGCCTGACGTGCCTTCCGCATTGTCCTGCGCTACTGCTGTGGCCGCGAAGGCCAGCGCTGTCAAGCACAGCTTTGACGAGTACATCATTGCAAGACGAGAGTATGGAGGTGGCGAGGAGCAAGTGCAGTGTTGGCGGCGAAGGACAGTAAATATGCGAGTCCCAGCACCTCGAGATTACAGTCCTCTCCGCGGTGAGTTCCCCTCACCGGATCGCATCAAGCTCCAGGATACTCCATTATGATGCCTCCCAAGGCCGTCTTGCAGCTCGAAGCGGAGTCCTGCCATGATAATGAATGCGTGGGCGAGGCATATATCGCACGTGGAGGAACGTGTTCAGGCGCGGAGAGAGGGGGTGCCAACCGCTTGGCAAAGTGTATCTGGCCTTGAGCTCCACGGTAAGAGGAAGACCAAGACCGATTATTTCGCCGGCACCTGCCCGTATGATCACGATTTCCTGTGGTCTTGAAGTACGTACCAGTCATCGTGCATGGCCGGGAGCTCTTTCGGGGACGAAGTCGGAGCGGTAGGCAATGGTATAATCCATGCGTAAGAGGTGATGTAGGCTCACCCGCCCTTTGCCAGTTTCTCGCGGAGATTCTGCGACTGTTTACCGCCAGCAGACATGGATTGGTTGCTTACAGCGTGCGGGAGACCTTGAGTCTGGCGTTGGCTGGAAACATCACTATTGGCGAGCAGGACACCCGGATAAGGAGGCATGGAGATGCATGGGAAGATGCGCTACGAGTAGGATGTCGTATTGAAGCGCGGCGTGTTATTGGTTAGGACAGCGCCGGAGCTACCGGCTACGCTAGAAACGTAGTAGCCGACTCTAAAGGCGTAAACAATTCTAGACAGCCTCTTATAGACCTCCTATACTATAATTATAACTACTTACTTTATATTAATATAGATAGGTATTTCTAAGTTATCTAAAGTTATTTCTATACTAGTTAAATACTCTTAAGCGAGCTACTTCTAGTTACAATATAGTATATATTAGAGTAATCGAGACTTTACTTAAGAATATACTATAATTACTACTTTCTACTAATCTACCTTTACTTCTCTTTATATATATAATTCTATATAGAATAGCCTACTATAGTTATACTATCTACTAAATATTCTAATACTCTTATATAAAGATAGTAATAGCTCTATATTACGCTTATAGAAGATCCTATTCCTAATATACTATTTTAAGTTATATAACTAATAGCTAGTATACTTCTAGATTAGTACTAAGAATACTTAGTCTAGTTTCTATAAGAAGTCGTTTAGTAACTAGTATTATCTATAAAGTATATAAGAGGATATAAAGAAAGTATATACTCTTATAGAAAAGTACGTATAGAAGTAGCTATAAGTATAGGTAGAGCTATATACCTAAGACTATAGTTATATATAATTCGTAATATTACTTCCTCCTTTAAAGATATTAAGATCCTCTAAGACTATTTAGCGCTATTATAAAAGTAATATTATTCTCTAGCGTAATACTACTATTAATACCTTTATTAATACCTCTATTAATACCTCTATTAATACCTCTATATAGTATAGCGGCCGACTAGTAGTATATACGATAAGAAAGAACTACTAGATCTAAAGTCGTAGTAGTTAGTAAGGTAGTTAGTACTAGCGTAAAGGACTTAGTAGTAATAGTAGCTAGCTTATAAAGAGGTAACTATACTAGCTCGCGTAAATATAACTAAGTATTAGTAATAGTAGCTAGCTTATAAAGAGGTAACTATACCTACTCCTTTAGAGATAATAGTAGTAGCTATACTAATATTACGTTATTACTTTACGAGCTAGCTAGAAGTATATTATTAGATATCGACTCGCTATAACGACTATAAAATATAGCTACTATACTACGAGTATTAGTAACGCTATCCTTATTAGTCTATAAGTTATTAGCTAGATTATTATATCCCTTCTACTTTACTAACTATTTACGCTACTATATCTACTCCTCTTTTTTCTTTACTCTACTAGCTTACTTCTATATCTATATATCTAGTATCTCCTTAACTACCTACTCCTTCTTCTTAGATCTATCTTCTTATACTACTTTAATTAGAGCTAGCAGTAGTTCGATCTATTCTAGTAACGGCTCGAGTTAGTTAGCTAGCTAGAGTAAGTTCGCGTATATAGCGTTAGCGAGTCCTTAAAGGGTATCTAGTAACCTAATCTTATAAGTAACTAGCGTAGTACTAAGAGCTTTATATACCTCGTTATCTAATATTAGTATAGAACGGAGTAACTCTAGTACTCTTATTTAGGTAGTTATTTACCGAAAACTCTATAAGTAGTAGCTAGTTAACCTAATTGTTTTACGCGTAGCTAACGTATATATATAAGTACTACTCTATACCCTAGTTCGTATACTTAGATTAGCTATCGGTTTCTAGGTAGTATACTAATAATAGTCTTCGAGTAATTTTTAGTATATTATAGAGATAACGCTAGAACGTCGCTCTAAACTAAGTACTATAGTCCGAGATAATAGAATCTAGTAGGCTATACTTAGAAAATACGTACTTTAGGAAGTACTACGCTATTACTCTTATACTTATAGACTTTACTAGAATAAGTAACCTTACCTTTATTAACCTATTAGTAACGGTTAGAATATTATTATAAGTTACTTTCTTAAACGACTTACTATCTAGAAGGTCGATAACGAAGTTAATAGTAATATCCTTCTATAGTTAATATAGTACTTTAAGTAGCTAGAGTAAGCTACTATAGGC